>CANYBF010450127.1:0-107510 GCA_948192965.1 Dalechampia spathulata
AAGATCGCTCTCAATCAAGTGTGAAGATTTACATATAAATGTTTCGATCGAGAAGATGGTGGAAGATGGAGAAGATAGACGAAGATGAAATTAGGGATTTATACAGTTAAGTTAGGGATTTAGGGATTTAGGGATTTTCGAACGAGAATGGGTGAGTTAATTCGTGCTGGAAGCTAAAGGATGTCAATTTTATAAATTTAAATTCAAATACGTTGGGTTAATTCGTGCTGACGTGGCAAAACAGTAATCCTACGTGGCAACACACAGAAGATGCATGCAATGCATTTGGCAGTCAACGGTCCACGTATGCAATCCAACAGAATATTCATGGAATATTCTTCTGCCGGTCTGCCACGTGTGTATTTAATCAACCGGAAGCAAAAAAATTGAAGTTCAAGTACTGAAAAGAAAAAAAATTGAAATCAGTGACCATTTTGGAAACCAACAAAAAAACAGTGTCATTTGGTATTATAAACCCTCTTTTTTATGGTAACCCTTTTACTCAGAAACATCTAAAAATTTCATTTATTTTCTAATAATAATGTCTAAAACGAATGCTAGTTCAATGTTGTCATACTCACGATAAAAGATTTCTCTACGTTTCTAGCTCTTATTATTATGCACATCATAATCACACCTTCATTATTGTAGTTGCGACAACTTCTTTTCCTATTTTTTTTAGCATCACTTCTTTTTACTACATATTTAATAAATATATTAAACTTACAATAAAAACATAACAAAATAAAATACTTAAAATAACATCCAAACCATAATATTATATTTCCACTGTAACATTTCAACTTTCTTTTCCCATTTCCACTGGTTCTTCAATTCATCAAACTCCCAACTTTTCATTAAACTCAGAAACTTCTAAAAATAATGTTAATTTTATTCTAAATTGACATACATATTTTTAATTTTATTAGAATTAAAAATATGTAATTAATCTTATTTTAATCATAAAAAATATTTTAATTTATTATTCATTATTTTTTTGATCTTTCAATATAATTAAATGAGGGTATAATAGAAATTTAATATATTAACAAGAAATAGATTATAATTTAAAACAATTAAGTGTATCCGTTGCACAGTATGAGAAAATGCCCGGTAAATATAAAGCTATAATTTAACCTAACTTGAAGTTTACGGAACCCCAAAAGAACACATTTGATTTAACAGTTACGACGAGGCCACCTATTTAGTTATTTATTAGGTTCGTCCGGCACAAAATCATTGGCTCCGAAAGCACCACGTCACGGTGGGGTTTGATATCATTGGGCTATTTGCATGCCCGGTGAACAAATTCTTAACTAGTTCAACATAAAATATGAGCATAGAGACACCCACTGCCATCAATAACTTGTCCTGCAAATCTAATAGAAGTAATGAATCAACCCTAGAAAAACGTAGGTGTAACGATGAAACTGTGAAATGAGATTGCTGATACGATTCGTGATGAAGTTTTAGCTGTATACCTGTGATTGCTTAATTAGTATTAATAAAGAAGCTAGCTCCTGGATTAATGATTGCACTCTTCATTAATTTCTCAAGCGTTGAGGAATTATTTCAGAAAAGCTCATTGCACATGCAAACTGTTGAGTTTTCATGAACTGAAAATTGACGTTAGAGGTGTACATGAACTTTAAAATAGCCAATTATTTCTGGTGGCTGAGTCATATCATAAAGCCAACTCTATTTTCTTACTTTTCTGAAAGCCCGAGAATCGAAAAAGAAGGAAAAAAAAGGATCCTATATATGTGAAGGTGAAAATTGCATATGAAATTCGGTCAAAAAGAGCAAATAATTCAGAAATGAGATGGCAGAATTGTGTCCTCTCGTTCTAATTTTTTTTGTTTTTTTGCCCATCTTTTTGAATCTTTTGCTATAATATCATAGCCCAAGGCATATGGCCATAGTGATAAACCATAGCCAGAGAATTTAGGAGGAACTATTCCTGTCGATGAACATGTTTCGGATCTGAATCTGAGCTGCACAAGCAAGACTTTAAATATATAGCACCAAAAACCCACCTGGAAAAAGGTTTGGTCATAGTAATTTGTAGGCCAAGTTGCATGAATGTAGGAAGAGCATTTTCTTATTGGCTGATTATGGTGTTTCAGGCTTGGAGCTTTGCACCTCTCTTTTCTCTGCATGACGTCAACAGTTGAGATCAATAATGTCTATTATATCGAAACTGAGAATGAAATCAGACCAAATCAATTAGCTCTATACCCTTTCATACTCCATTCGAAAACGGTTGTTCAACATCCAAATGATGTCTAAACATTTTAACTAGAAAACTAACTAAATACATCATCATATCATAGATAATTTATAGTTATGTGAATAGTGAAATATGTGTCCATAACATCTTTTGTTTTTTTTTAAATCTATTCTATCATGAAGCATGAGAATATCGAATTAACTAAATCACAGCAATCGATTCTTACCATATTTATAATTTTAAATTTATATAAAAATCCTTCATCAATGAAGTATAATTATGAAGAATAATTGAAGTTTTGTGTTGATTAAATATTAATTAGCATTACAAAGTATTATTTATTTCATGATGGGTTAATATTCATGGATTCTTTGTTTTGAAAAATAAATGTATTATTGTCATCTTATCTATTTAATTTTTTATTAATATATTACATCATCATTTTGTATATTATTTGTCTTCCCTTGTACAAATTTATTTTATGTTATAATTTTTCCTTTATATACTTTTTCAAGATTTTTTCATAAGCATTTTTTTTTATGTTGGAGCTTATAATTTACAATTACTTATTTCGCATGTTTCAAATTTTATGAAGATTAATAATCTACTTAATTTTTATACATTTTAAAGTTAATAAGTTTTTTTATCTAATTTTTGGAGTTTGATTACCTATTTTCTCTATTAATTGCTCAACAAAAAATTTCAATAATTCCTTCCAATAATTAGCTTATGAGTTATTTAAAGTTCAATTTGATAAAAATATATTTAAATTTATTTAATAAATAAATCAAATTTAAACTAGATAATATTTAATTCATTTAACTTTATAAACTGACTTGATAAAAAATTTATAAGCTAACTCTTGTAAAAATTATTTAATTTTAACATATAATTTATAAATTTATAACTCTATGAATATATAAAAATATTTTTCAATTTAATTATTAATAAAAATAATAAATATTCATGAAATATAATATTTTCATTGATATTTTTATTTTTAAAAATAAAAAGTAAATGATTTATTTCATAATTTATATTTATTATATTTAATTAGTATATGTAGATATCAAAAAAAATTTAATTAATTTCTAGATCAATTAAATATATTTGATCTATGAAATTAATTAGATTAAATAATTATTTTAATCTAATAAATGAAATATATTTTATAGATCAATTAAACAAATATTTTTGATCTATAAAATAATTAGATTAATCTAATAAATTAAATAGATTTTAAACCAATCAAAATTATCCGATTCATTATCTAAATTTAAATAATTTTAATAGTGAGATAAATACTATTAAAATAATAACTAAATGAAGTGATAATTATTTTGAAGTTAGGATAATAGTTAAATCTGTATAATCCTTCTCCTTCAAATCACTATAAATAGAAGGTCTTCTTTTAATTTGAAACCACACATTTTTGGAAGTTAAAAGCCAAAAAAAACAAGAATGTCTCAAGCTACAAACTTTCCAAACCTTCAAGACCTCAAAGTGTTCTTTAAGATTAAAGTCATTCTTCAAATTAATAAAATTATTTATTACTCAATTTCTAATTCAATTCATTTTGTTTTATAGATTTTACGCATTACAGTATATTTAAAAAATTTTAAAATTTTACTCGAGCTCATTGAATTATAAATGAATTGAATCCAGTCAAAAGAAAAGATTTGTTCAATTTTAAGGTAAATTTGAATAATTTGTAAAAACAATAAATTTATATAGACAATGGTTTAAAAGAATAGTAAGCAAGCCTAGCCATCCGAATTGTTGGAAATTAAGTTCATTTTGATGTGAATAATTTTAAATTACACAAATACCTGATTAATTAAAATTGTGAAGTATTTAATTTATAATTGAAAATTTAATATAAATTTAGTATAAGTTTATATATTCTCTGGAAGGAATTATCTTATGGTACATATCCATTAATATGGGTTTCTGAAGAATAGTAATTTCGACACAGAGACTAGTATTACGACCTTTCCCAAGTCAAGTTAGGCCGAGATATATGAATGCCTGGCTAGCCCATATTATAAATGGGTTGCAGTTGTTGTTATTTGGATTGCATTTATCCGATGGACCAAGCCAACCCAACATAACAGAAGCCCAGGGAATGAGCACGGCGAACAACAAAAGCTGGAGAGATAGTGAAGACTGGTTGTCAGGTACCTGCAGGAAGAATTTGATTGAGTATACAAGCGGCAAAGTCATTGGCAATGATGTTGTGGTTGCGTCGAGGGAAAGGAATGGTCCTGTGTGATTGCATATGAGGCATATATTCGAGTATAAGGAAATGAAAGTGGAATACAATTGCTCCCAACTTGTAAAATATAATAAGGCGGAATTTTTACAAATCACAATTTTATGAATATTTTAAGTATTGGTTTCAACCAAGACAATGAACGATCTTCAATTGTACACCACTGAATGTGGAACGTTACAATGAAGAATATTACAGCCGTATGCAATTTCCCTGCGATACCACTCCGTAGTGTAATTATTCTCATAACATATTGATATTACTGTAGCCTGAAAAACCATTCGAGGTAGAAGTGGGGTCTTATTAATCGTAGTTCCCATTGCTGCGATCCTTGACGTGGAATCCACCGCCGGCAGGTTTTCGAGAGAGAGAAAGATGGACGCCAGGATCATGGTGAGAGCATGATGAATTGTACACAATTGAGTTGTTAACAGATTGAACATTGCTGTTCATAAATGCACTCATTGGAGGCGAGTTCGTTCCCTTACCTTTGTGGCTCCTGTCTTTCATCTTTGGTTTTCCTTGTTCGTCGCTGCTGCTGCTACCACTGGTGTAGCTTTTCCACTTCGTTTCATTGCTTTTCTGTTCTCTATTGTCACGGAGATTGTAGGCATTGCCTTCAAACACATGTTTCTTGTTTGGAGAGCGGATGACTTCCATGAAAGCTCCTTTGTTCTCACCAGCAATTGTGATTACCCTCATGCCTCCGTCTTCAGAATCTGAAAGTAACTTCTTCTGGTGATGTTTCTCTTTTGTTTCTCCATGACGATCTTTTAAGGTTTCTTGCTTTCCATGATGTCCAATGCTAGACCTGACAGCATCTACAAGATCTCTGTCCGAGCTACCACTATGATTCCAGGGTTTAGTCTTGTCAACAGTCTTTTGAACCAACACTGTCTTTTGCTCTGCTACTAATGGGATCTTAGGTTCAGCTTCTGCATCAGATTTTAACTTGGCAGGTGGTAAAACTAAAGGAGAAGGTGGCGGAGCATTGGGATTAGGCTTAGGTGATCGGAGTGGGCTTTGAACAACAGAGTTTATGGTTTTTGGATATGATACAGGGCTAGGTTCACCAGCAGTGGTGGTCGGCACGGTTCTGATTGCCGGATAACTTGCCACTGAGGTTGTCGTTGGAGCTGGTTTTGGAGTTGGAGAAGTTGGGACTGACATTGTGGTTGCCATTGGCTTAGTCACCGGAGAAGTTGGAAGCGAGGATGTAGGAGCTGGAAATCTTGGTCTTGGTGATGATTGTACTGAAGTAGTGGTAGTAACCGGAGCGGTTACTGTGGTGGTTTGGACGGGAGAAGTAGGTAATGAAGAAGTAGGAGCACTAGCTTTCAAAACTGGCGATGATGGTACGGAACCCACGCCACCACCACCTGGTTTTGGAGGGGATGTTTGAACGGATGCTGTTGGGGCAGCAGGAAGTTGGGGTGCGGTAGTGGTGTCTTGAGGTTGAGGTGTGGTAAGTGTAGAAACTGTCCTAAATGGAGCTCGCGCAGGAACAGGACGAGCCTGGACAGGAGCTGGTGGCTCAGTGGAAGCAGCAGCAGCCGGGATTGGAACAGATTCAGAAGGTGGACGTGCTATTGAAGGCAAACGAAACCATTGACGAGACTGGGCTGGTTGATTCGCCATAAATTGCAGATATTGTATATAACCCTGTAAACTAAACTTCACGAGATAAAGAAACCTAGCTACAATTGAGCGTTCCAAGTCATATTTGTCGCTGTTATTTATAGCTTTGGCAGTTTGAAAAATAGCTTCTCATGGGAAACATAAATTAGAAAATAAAATAAATAAAATTTTACATCATAAGCAACGAATACAAAATTTAGCGAGAGAATAAGAGGAAAGGCATCAGATTCATAAAAGCATTGACAGCTAAGAAAGCTCTCCCATGAACTAAGATTGGTATCAAAGACTTCAGCTTTTACTGCACCCACTCCAATTAAACAATTTAATTCTTTTCGCTTGGTTTCCCATGACGGGTTTCAATGCATTGAACTTTACAGCTTAATAAACTGTACAATTTCTCTGCAACCTGGTGTCTATGAAACATATGGCGAGAAAGGAAGATTTCCCATGTTCCTATTTCTGTATTTTTTGCTGCTCGCTCTCTCTTTAATCTTAGAATATCTCTAAATCTCTTATGAATAGAACGTTACTACAACTTCTCAAAAGATGCTTGATCATGTGTACGTCTTGCATTAATGCCATTGTAATAATATTCTTTACAATCTTCTACCTCGGACTTACAAGATTAATGCTGTCGGCCGTCTATGGGAATCTTCATTTTGACTTTGCTTGTTGCGAGCTCCCAGTTATGGATTCTTGCTCTATGTTCTAATTTCTGCCACCTTTACGTTTCTCCTCTGACCTTTTCACGTATCTCATTTTTATAAATATTAGCTACGATAGTTTTTTAATGGTCAAGTGGCTGAGATTGGCCTCCACGGTTGATAGTGATCGAAATATTCCAAAGCATCCCATTGTTTTCTGAAGACAAGAAAGGGAGAGGGACGTTGGCTTTTTCTTTTTCTGGGCGGGTTACCAGAATATGTATCTTTTAGTTTTGTTGTTTGCTTAGGGTCGAGGGTTTGGGATCTATAAACATGTGGAACCAAAGCTAGATGCTTTTGTTAGAATTGACTTACCAATGTAATCAATGTATATATATACTAATGAAATTTGGAATATGACCTTCTAGCTGTTGCCATTATGACAATAAGCTGAAATAGATGTCAACGACTGCAGCTGTGGATTATGATATCAGATGTTCATTAGCTGGTTAAGTTGCATTTCTACTACATTCTGATCTGATGGCAACAACTTGGAATTTAAATGTTACCCGAGGATACAAAATGTCGTTTCCCTTTAACTCGATTTTCAACCCATGTATTTGTTGTATTCTCTTCATTCAAGACCTTGATTATGATGAATTATAGGTTAACCACTAATGATTCTAGATGACATTTATTGACTGCTATAAAAACTAATGACAGGCTCATCTTAGATAATATCATGTTATAAATATCTCTTGATTGCTCCCGAGATTAGTATATAATACGGAACGGAACTTGTGAACATAAATCAACAGACATGACAATCTAACCCAAAAGCATGACGTCTGCTTCATAAACTTCCAGCCCTGTCCAGAAAATGTCTCCCGTATAGATGAATACTACAACTTTGATTATGGTTTTAATAAAAAAAAAGTAGTAGTGATTTAAAAAATACATGTAGGTAATTGGAAATAAAATGTTATAGGCTTTTTGCATTCTAGAGGATTATTTAACCGTGTTTTCTTTGCTACTGTGGAATACACATATACTTTCTGCATCAGGCTATAAGCAAATGACAGATGAAGAGGGGGAAAAACCTGAAGTTGCAAATTAGGCCAAACTAAACGACCTAACTTGACAGAAAAACACTTCCTTGCTTGTAGTAGATCTCTCAGTTGGAATCATACCCTCGATTCAAGGCCAAGTCGTAAATTCTAGCACTTTGAAGACAATGTCAAATCCAGTAGGAATTTGCCATATGAAGAGCAGAACGTTTAATGTATTAAATGCAATGTGAAGACTTCTAGCAGTCTCGTTCCCTTTCTGCATTGCAGGCACCAAAGCTGCTGCTGCTGCCCATAAAACTGTAATGGCTGTAGGCAACGTCAAATAGACACAAGATTGAATCATTTCTCTAGAAGTAAAAAGGGGCTGATAAATAATTCTAAACACGACCGTCCAGTTTTTAATTTATGAATAGGTTTTTTCTTTTGTCTGTTCAGGCTACATATGTCAGGATTAAGTATACCAGCTCCAGCAAACAAATGAGGTCCAGGGAACAGTTTTCCAGTCCTAAACCAAGTGTTGACTCCCCCACCAATTGCTTCGAACACTCCAAATCCTAGCAGTATTGATCCTGCATTGAAGTGTCTGTCCCTGTATGACCCTTTTATCAATTCCTTCCTCTCCTGTATAAGCGTAAGGATCAGATTAGCTCGTCAGGACGATATGTTACCATAATACGGCTCTGGCACATAGTTTGGATGCATGTATTCGTGCCTTCCAAAATTTACCAAATATTGATGCAAAATGTAAGTTTCTGCATGCTAGATCAATATGCATTTATTGAATCGCACTAAACCAGCTAATTGTTGATACACAGAATCAGCTAACTGTTCTATGGATAGAGGTAAATCTGAATGATGAAGGTGAGATAGCACATTTTAAAAGAAACCAGAGGATTACCTCAGAGAGTTGTTGGATCTTGAGTTCAACAGGAGAAGGTGGTGATTCGACAGGTTTGCCATCAGGGGTAACAGCTGCAGGTTTGACTTGCTTCTTGAGTTCATTGATCTCGTTCTGTATGGTCCTGACACGTCTCCATTGCCAACCTAAATACCCAGCCCGCAACGTGTAAATGAACAAAAAGCCCATGACAGCAGGGTGAACCAGCGCAAGTGTCCTTCCTTCCAATATCCCGAACTCCCCATTAACAGCAAGTGCATCCTGCAAGTAATTCAAAAACAAAAATGACAAACCATAACAAGATTGAAAAAAAAAAAGAACAGACATGAAACGATGTGATTCGACGTAGAAATGCTTGCCTTGACATCTATAAAGAAGGGTAATGAAAATGCTGTAATGGGAAGAAATGTCGGAATGATGTAAGGGTGAATGGCTGCATTGAAATGTAAAGTGTTGGAGTTGGAGGAGTCCTTCTTAGAAATGGTTAATTTTGATGGTTTGGGAAAAGAAGGAAGCTTAGAGTGAGTATAAGGAGACTTTCTACAAAGAAAAGGAGATTTAAGAAGAGAAAGCGTGGTGGCCATGCCCTTCTTCTCTGTTTCTTGGAACAGGCAGCAGCAGAGAGAGAAAGAGAGATGGAAGATGATGACGACCACAATCTGGTATACGGATAAGGCAGTGAGAGCTGAATATGTAATCAGGTGGGCTTTGATCTTACAAAAGTATGATGGGCCCCTCAGGTCCAGAAAATCTCTCTTTTGATGTAATTGGAAAATTCCAGTTTCTTTTGGGGGATGGCAGACGCGCGTGTTCTAGCTGAGACTTTAGGCATGTTAAGAATCTCAGCTGACAGGCCCATAATGCATATTACACTAGCGGGCCCATTCAAAACCCATTAGTTTGACGTGTGAACAAAGAGATCTTTTAATATTCTATTCCTTAATCATGGTGCGTGCGTGTCCGATGAACTAATTTCGATTTAAAATTAATTATCATTTTCTGATCTCAATCAGTTTTTTTTTTTCTTGTGGATATGCTTTCTTGGTTGATGATCCTGACCAGAGTATATGTCATCAACAACGTGAAACCCATTCTACTTAATATAATAAAAATAGCTAAATGACTATTAATTCCCAGATGATGTAAAAGGCTTCTCTCGTTTGGATTAGTATAACAAGAAGATCCCAAGATGTGCCGTACTGTTTTCCCATTCAAAAGAAAATATGATTATTTTTGTCCAGCTAAAACCTGAGATTTTTTTTTAAGGCACTTTCATCTGAGTGTTGAACAGGGTACAGGGGAGACCAGTAAATGATGAGTGGATTCGCATGTTCCATGAGGGCTATGAAAACACCAGGAATAATTAACCAGCAGATGTGGCTCAAGACGACTGTTAGATGGTGTGCCACTAGTTCATAATCTATCAAGATTGGATTTTGTTATCATCGACAGTTTAGTTATGGCTGCATTTTAATATTATAGTCTGTGTAGCTAACTACGTTGGCAGTCACCAATTGGGCTACAGGACAAATCATTCATCCGCTTAAAATCTAAGAATATCAACAATTCTCGCCCTCCTAACCTTTCCAATCTGCCAAATTTCATAATATACTGGACAAAAAAATGTGGGATTTGAATCACACACGTAACTATGCCAAGTTGTTTTTAATCAAGTTTAAGGACAATAAAGAATTTGTGGGTTAATCGAGTCCATATTATAATCAAAGTTGACATTTTACAGAACCCATTTCCTACATCAAAATCAAACAGTACTACAAGTATACTGCTGAGCAGTTCATCAACTCGTAGTTAATGCATCGGTCAAGTGCCAAAGAAAAAGTCTACTGCGCGAACTGCCGGCAGAATCGCGGGTCTTAAGGAAGGAAAAGGGCGAGCTCTCTGGATAATTATTGGGAGGAAGTTGAATCAATA
This sequence comes from Dalechampia spathulata, assembly GCA_948192965.1. Taxonomy (NCBI): domain Eukaryota; kingdom Viridiplantae; phylum Streptophyta; class Magnoliopsida; order Malpighiales; family Euphorbiaceae; genus Dalechampia; species Dalechampia spathulata. The sequence goes on from CANYBF010450127.1 coordinate 10,685, forward strand.
TTTCATCGATTTTGAAATTTCAACGGTTAATAATGCGGATGGTTTCGTTTGTCTTTGTATAGCTCGGAATTGTTCTTCGTTTGACCATCATCTTGGAGACTTCACAAGCTTCATTAATTCCACGTATGGCGTAGTTATTACCTGTTTCATCAATAATAAAGCAATCAAATTCTATTGTTTTTTCTCTCATTTTCTTTTCTTTTAATTGGTTTGGTTTCAGCATCAAGTAATCGATAGATGACACCAAATCCAGTACAAATTCATAAGTTTTAAATTATTAAAATAAGAGTCTTTTAATTATATTAATCATTGACATTAAAATGTTATTTAAAGTTTAAACTCACCAAAATTAATTTATAAATTGTTACGACCATTGACTTCAAATTACCCCAGATGGTGGCGTATACTGCAATCAGTAATATATATATATATGTATGTTGTATGTGTTGGATTTCATAGAAATAGGGGTGGTGATGGAAGATCGAGGGGTCTTTTTCCAATTTTGTGTTCTTTTTTTGAAATATCAATGGGTGTATAGGGGTTTTACTTCCAAGCTAGGGCAGGTCTGCATTACCAAAAAAAATGGCATTATTAATAATATGAACATACATAGTGTCTCATCATTTGAAAAAATGACTATCATTAGTACCTTGTAATAAAATTAAAAATTTTCAATAAAAGGGATTCATCATATAATAAATTTTATATCGATTTTAATAATAAGATTTAGTTTAATGTTTATTTGTTTTTTTTTAATTGAATTTGATTATGTATATTACAAATTATAAGTTTTACGAATAAACAATTCAGTACCATAAATTTGTTAGCAGCAGTTATAATGCAAGTCATAGTATAAAATATTATTTACACAAAAATAATACTATCGACCGACAAAATGAAACCACCCAAATGGTTGATTAATTAAACTCTTATTATAATGGTTTTTTTGGCTCGATCTAGTACATGAGTGTATGAGCTAACCATAGAATGAGAGACTTGACCTTTTTAAAAGGGACTTTCTGTGTCTTTATTTTAGCCTTTCGGTAGATAGTTAAGGCGAGTTAAGTAGTAAACAAACGTTTGGGATTTGAGGAGGCATATACCCTTTTCAAATAATATCATGTACTTCATTCTGGTCAGCCAACTAGTTCTACTTTTCTTGAGTGACTGCGTGGCTCGTAAGAAATCATCCCCACAAAAGATGAATGTCGTCAGATTGCTCGACTTCGTAGTAATTAGTCGAAAAAAGTAGTTATCGGAAAACTTTGTAGAAATTATGGCTATATATTTGCTTTCTTGAATTACAATGCATGAGACAATAATGATTTCATACCTAACATTTTTCATGAGTTGGATTATTTTTTGATTCGCATGTAGCATGCCATTGCGAATTCTAAATATATCAATGAATTTGGCTAACAAGTATACAGTCATTATTGGGAGAGATGTATTAGAATTGAACGTGTCAACTAAGAGCAATGGATGAGTTAACGATGGAGGCAGGAAAACTTCTTCAACATATAATTTGACCATTTAATAAAATTTTATTGAAGCATGTTAAACTTTATATAAAATATTTTGTATGAAATAGTTTATGATTGAAGGAAGGGCATATTATTCAGGGGCTAACCACATTTGTGTGTTGCAAATTAACGGCAGTCCTTTTGTGTCATTAATAGTATTAATAATAAGACGGTGTATCAATTTTGAAGAAGCAGGAGTCTGAATGGAGGGTTGTTTATTTATTTATTTATTTGTTATATGGTATATAAAGTCAGAGACGGTTAACATTTGAACAAAAATCCGTCCAAACTTGGTCAGCAGTTGGGTGGCATTGAAGCATCATGAATGCATCAAACCTACCATACAAATGCCAAATAAAATTAAACACTACTTGTTTAATACGTGCACGACTAGTAGCAAGTATAGTCCATTTTGGTGCAGAACACGGCATAAAAAAAATCCTAATTTGAAGGATCCAAGATATCCATATATATATATTTTTTTATTTACATGTAATAATCATCGGGAGATATTACAGACGTGGTTCTTCATCAATACAGGATGAGTTGCAGCTGGACAAATGTTTTTTTTTTTTAAAGAATAAAAATGGATGGAGACGAGGAGTGGCATAATTATGAGTTTTAATTTGGAACCATAAAGAAATTCTAATTTGAATAAAAAATAAATAAAGAGATAAAAGGTGATAAAAGAGGAAGGAATGGAGGAGAGGGGGATGATGGAAGACGTAATGGCTGGCATATATACCAAGAATGGACTCAGAAGTAGAAGAAAACGGATCAGTCTCTTCTCCACCTTTCCACACCCTAAAAGAAAAGTGATCCAATGCAGGCTTTACCTTCTTCCCCATTTTTAGTTTTATCATTGTCACCTTTTTCTCTGCTTCCGCCTCTCACTTTCAATCACTCCCTCTCTTCAATCCTCCTCCTCCTTGATCTTCGTCTTTAAGATTCTTCTTGTTTATTTCTGTATCCAATCTTTTTGCTTGCCATGTTTTCTTGTATATATTGCCTCTCTTTTTAAGAAAACCGTATCCCTGCGCATTACCTATCCTATCCCTGCTCTTCTCCTCTTGTTTGTATCTACTGGCTACAGGGATGAGAATTCTTTGTAACGCATTTTTTCTCTTGTTATTAACCGCCGGATTGTTGTTTGTGCTCCGTGTTTTTTTAGTCAAGACGGGGCTGATTTTCTTAGCCAAGAAATGGTGGAGAATAATTGAAGATTGGTTTCATGTGTATCAATTCTTTACAGTGCCAGAATTCAATGACAGCATGCAAGGGAATGAACTGTACCGCAAAGTCTCTGTTTATCTGAATTCTCTTTCGTCTTCCTTGGAGGATTCTGATTTCACCAATCTTCTCACCGGCAAAAAGTCCAACGAAATCATTCTTCGGCTCGATTCTAACCAGGTCATCGATGATTATTTCCTCGGAGCCAGGCTTTCATGGATAAACGAAGTCAAAACCAAAGCTCTGGTTTTAAAAATTAGGAGAGCTGATAGACGAAGAATTCTCCGCCCGTACCTCCAGCACATTCACGCAGTTTCTGATCAGAAGAAGCGAGAATTCAAGCAGCTTTACATGAACATAGAGACCGACCATCATCATCAAAGCGGACGGTGGAGGTTTGCCCCTTTTACTCATCCCTCGACATTTGAAACAATTGCAATAGAATCTGGCCTCAAATCAAAACTGAAAGCAGATCTTGAATCGTTCCTTAAAGCGAAGCAATACTATCACCGCTTAGGACGTGTCTGGAAACGGAGCTATCTTTTGTACGGACCATCAGGTACTGGGAAATCAAGCTTTGTGGCCGCTATGGCTAATTTTCTTGGTTACGACGTTTATGATATCGATCTTTCCAAGGTTTTGGATGATTCCGATCTTAAACTGCTGCTTTTGCAAACCACCACCAAATCGGTGATCGTAGTGGAAGATCTTGATAGGTTTTTGATGGACAAATCAACGGGCGTAAGTTTATCAGGTCTGCTAAATTTCATGGATGGGATTTTAAGCTCCAGCTGTGCTGATGAAAGAATTATGGTTTTTACCATGAATAATAAAGATCACATCGACCCCGCAATACTCAGGCCGGGTCGGATCGACGTCCATATCCATTTTCCATTGTGCGATTTCTCGGCTTTCAAGACTCTAGCTAGTAGCTATTTAGGGGTGAAAGAACATAAGCTCTTTCCACAAGTAGAGGAAATTTTCCAAACCGGAGCGAGTTTAAGTCCAGCCGAGATAGGCGAACTCATGATTGCGAACAGAAATTCGCCAAGTCGGGCATTGAAATCTGTCATAACTGCTTTGCAAACAGAGGGCGACTGCAGAGGGTCTGTAAATATCGGGCGAAGATTGTTTGAAACCGGGACAAGAACATCCACGGAAGTTGAATCGGGCGATAATTCAGGCATGTTGAGTAGAGGAAGTGGCAACGCAATTAAAGATATCAGGAAATTGTACGGTTTGTTGAGGTTGAGAAGTAACCGTAAGGCACCGTCATTCGATTTGACAACGGGGCAGAAGGATGGGTGATCGTACGACTAGAAACATTTTTGTATAAATTAAACTGCATGACGGAGAGGAAAATGATTACGGACGGACGGGGGAAGTCGAAAATGATCATTCTCCAAAAAAAGAAAAAGCCTAATTTTAATAGAATATAATGTTCGATTTAGGGCATTTCAATGTTAAGATTTTGATGGTTGCTGGCTTTGATTGATACTTTGTTTGTCCCCGCCCCTCAATCAGAAGAAGAATGCTATCATCTCATCTTTCTTTTATACTGATCATTATTATGTTAATATCAATGCTTTAGGCTTGTTTACTCGTATAATTACATTTAATTCGCTACTAATTATTTATAATTGTCAATTTATGTTAAAAAAAGATAAGTGGGTCTTCCAGTTCCGGATATGTCATTTACTATATGACATATTATACATGTATAAAATATGATATGATGAAAGTTAAAGTTGGGTTAGGCATAAATGGTTGGTCTTTCACTTCGTGGGGAATATATGAATAATTTAGGATCCTTGTCGCATGATAAGAAGAAGTAAACATGTGGATGGAATGTTAATATTATATGGTAGCATATTACGGTTGTTGGTAGGCCATCCTGTTTAGGTAAACATAATTACTATCACTTAATCATGATTACAAAAGCAGAAAAGAGACACCCATAAGGCGCAATTACTTTTTTCTTAAAAAAAGATAACGTTTTCTTTGTGACAAGTTACTTCATATCTCGAAAGAAGAAAGTTGTCCCAGGTATATTTGCAGCCAGGGATCCTAATTTAAAATGCTAGTATCAATTTGCATGGTATCTTAAGCATCTTGATCAAAGAATCAAATCAAGGGAGGAGAGTTTAGTAGGATGCAAGTGAATATATATATACACGCATTGTTTTGTTAAGTGTAAGGGCAGAGTGGCGCACACATGTGAATCAGAAGTTTTTGGAAACGAGACATGTCTTGTATTTCCAAGTGCAAAAAAAGCCAATCCTCTTATATGCCCAAAGTAAGAAAGAAAATAAAAGGGAAAAAAAAAAGGTAGAAAGAAGAAGATGCTTCGTACCCTTTCTTTCGCTCCCTCTCATCATTGGTTATGACCTGCTTCTCCTTTTTCATTTATTGTCGTTTTGTCCTTAGTTTTTATCGTTTTGCTATTCAACCAACACAGGAATAAACATTAATCATTTATCTCCCTTACACCGTAGAAAAGATGCCTTTCCACATTTTAACTCTATTTAACACACCGCCCGACTCACATAAAATTGAGTTTCCTGTTTCTTTTCAGCTGCAACTCATCTTGTTTTTTCCAGTTTTTTTTATTATTTTTTGGCATAAATGTTGTGAAAACGATACGACAACATTAGGATTTTGAACGCCCAAATATCACTTGAGAAATCATATATTGGAAAGAGGAAAAAAAAGAAAGGGGAAATGGGGAAGTGAAGGCAGGAAACCAATTGAATGCGTGGATGGGATGATTGCTACCGAAGACATTGACCGCACAGGCTACGACTAGGTGAAATGGACAGCATCAACTACCATTATTTTTTGGGCCATACTTTTGATTTGTCCTACTATACACTTCCATCGCCCCTTGATGCTCCCAATTTCAAAACCCATCTCTGCACCTGTCAGTATTTAATCTTACCCTGCCACTCGCCCTCTCCCTCCTCCCCACCATTCACCTCTTCGGTCTTATGCCGTTTTTGAAATTACTCCATCCGGACACTTACCATAATTACATTACGTTGTGTTTGGAAGTAGCCAAAAATAGGGAATAATGGTAAGTGTATTAAGTTTCCAAATAACAGAAAGTAGATTAAATTTTCTTTCTTTCTCCATGCAAAGATTAATTCCCTAACAACCTTGGTTAGGATATGGAAACTGTCTGAAACTCTACCCTCACATAAATTTTATTTTCCCTGACCAGCTGATATATATATTATGAATTGACACTGACACTGACTGGAGTCATCTTCCAAACTGTGAGATTTTTGAAAAATCTGATAACCCCCCATATTTTTTTTTTACCGATATTTATACATTTTGCCTTTGTTTGGGAAATTATAGATGGAAGGAAGAAAAATAAATTTTCTTTTCTTTTCTTTCTTTTACCTTTTTATATTTGGAAAAGAGAAAGGAAAATAAGGATAGAAAGTAAAAAAAAAATTATATAAAATAAAAAATTTAATTATATTATGTAAAATGACATATTTATCATTATAATTAACAAATAGAATATAAAGTAAATAAAATATTTTTTTATTAATTAAATTTTTTAATTTTTATTTAGGAAATATGAGTTGGGAAGAAAAAAATAAAGAGAAAAAATAAAATGAATAAAAAATTAAAATATTAATACATGATTATCAATATAATATTTATAAGATTACTTTTGTAAAATCATAATAAAACCATTAACTACCCTTTTTCCTTCCAATTTGGGAGGAAAGTTTTGAAAGGAAAATAAAAATATTTTCCTTCTTTCCCTCCCATTTTCCACTCTTTCCAAACAAGATAAAATCACTTTACCCTCCCATTTTCCTTTCACATTTTCTTTCCTCCCTCCTTTTCCTTCTTTCCAAACATAATCTTAATGGCAGGATAGTTATAAAATGGTACTCGGTCCCTTTTAGTGGATCAGCATAATTATTTAATAATTCACAAACTTTAATTATGTGATTTAACATCTTTAATCAATAAACAAACTAGCAAGTCCGCTTGCTAATCGAGATGAGCCGTGAAGCTACTCATTACGTAGTTTAGTCTTTTGCATTAAGCACTCCTTTTCTTTAATTTGATTTTAGCCTCCAAGTACAAATATTGATGTATTATATGAGCCCTGAAGTCCTTTTTGCAGAAAAAGTATCCTTCAATAACAATTGCTGATGCTGCAGGTGATGTCGATGATGATTTGTATTGATAAAATGTCATGCGGGCAAAGCATGCAGCTGCAGCATTATTTCGGGAGGAAGACGGGGTGCGCAGTGCGCCTCCAGTGAAGAATAGATTGTAGCATTATTTTATTAAAATAATTAAACAACTGCAAATTAAACAACTGCAAAGGGCTAATTATGGGCATTATTGCTGAAACATGGGGTAGCTGTACCTAAACTTCAGGCTACATACTTCCGTTTAAAACTATAATAATGAAACTGCCATAAATTCATTTTTCGATAAAAATCTTTGATTTTAATAAACATGTTACGATTCAAATGCCATAGTTCTGTAATGAGATGGACAAATTACACTTTATATTGTGCCAGTAATTGCATCGAGGAATATGAGATTCAAATTATGGAGCATGTGAGTTGACTTGTTCCAGGAAACACATGTGTGTCATAAATCAACTATCTGTCTTTTAAACCTAACCAACCTAACTAATAGTTCATCTAACTAAAATTTCATAAATCACGTTGGTTTTTCTTGCGCCCGTCGGCTGTTCTTCTGATACTTATTTGGGTTCCCACGCTGGGCATCTACTGTTCATAGGCCGAAGTGTAGATTCTAGAATGGGTGGGCTTTTCTTTAGAGTTACTACACTTCTTCTGACGTGCTGGATAATGCCCATGTAAATGTTGATACCATCCACCTTGATTTCTTTTTCTTTCTTCTTCTTTTTGTGTTTTCAGAAAATATATCAGATTCTTGACAACTTATCGAACCCACAATTGCTCGGATCATCATTTACTTGCAAGAATTTCGATCCTGTTTTAAAAGGAAATATAAAGCAATAGATAAGAAATTCCATGATTATCATTTCTATGATTGATGAAGCAAGTAAACATTCAAAATCAGGAAAATAAGAAAAAAACTCCTCATGGGAAGAACATTCAGCAGTAGTAATTCTTCCAAGCTTTTCAGATACAAGTTCCACAAGTGAATACAGGGAAATCTGTAAATCTTCAAAATTGACTCTAAACATACACCAATCCGAATACAGAAACTCAAATTAACATATCTGACCAATCAACAGGAGCAAGTGGATAGCCTTTTCATTTCACTAATCTCTAAATCAGACCCTGATATAACATCAATCTTTGCTCCTTTCAACACCACTGAATCTGCACCGTTTGATTTATTGTCACCGCACTCCAATGATTTCTTAGAAATCACTCCATGTATTTCCTCCAGCAGTCTGAAAAATGCTCTGTCAACATTGTCTCCAGTGAGAGCTGACGTTTCAGAGAAAAACAGGCCCTGATCCTCTGCAAACTCCAAAGCATCTTCTGTAGGAACCGCCCTTTGATCATCGAGATCACCCTTATTTCCAATCAATGTGATCACTATAGAATTATCAGCGTGGGCCCGGAGTTCCTCCACCCACCTAGCCACATGATCAAAGGTTGCTCTTTTAGTGATGTCGTATACTAGCATGGCTCCCAATGCTCCCCTGTAGTATGCACTCGTCACTGCTCGATACCTGCGCATTGGATTTAGCAACAAATTGCCATAATATTTTACTGCAGGCCAAGAATGTTTCATTTCAACTATTCATATAGAATTTGAACAGTGAAAAAGGAACGGGAAGATTAAAGAAATGAGTAACCTTTCTTGGCCAGCGGTATCCCAGATCTGGGCTTTAACAACTTTGCCTTTGATGGTGAGAGTTCTGGTCTGGAACTCGACGCCAATAGTAGACTTTGAATCGAAGCAGAACTCATTCTTAGTGAACCTAGACAGCAACTGAGTCTTACCCACTGCCGAGTCACCGATGACCACCACCTTGAACACATAGTCGATTTTATCTTGCAAATTTTCGTGATGATTCTCAAGGGACTCGCCGTTCATTTCTTGATTCATCTGGATACTTAATTCCTTTCACTTGGAAACAAGATATTGGGTATTTTGCGACTATATTTCTTGGGTGGTAAGTGGGAGCAAGTAATAGAGCAAAAGGAAATTTAAAATGAAAAAGAAAAAGTTAGAAAAAGACGACCAGACAAGACTTGGGTTTTTGATTTACTCGCTGAGTACTTGAAAAAAAAAGGAACAGAAAGTAGTGAAAGTTGGTGGAGTCCTTGTCTCTCTTTTAATGGCGACGTACACATTGCATTATTTTTTTAAAATTAGAATGATTGTTGAGAATGAATGGCGGGAGGCAGCCATTTGTTTATGGATTTACGCCCGTAATTAAGGGCTTTTGCGGCCCACTAATTCCCTCTTTATCGCTGGCATATTTCCCTCTTCCCCTCCAAAACAATCTAGTCCAGTTAATTTCATACGTACTTTAGCAGAAACTTGATCCAGCTATCGAAATCTGAAACCCTGCCTCTTTTAACATCGTTTTCCCATATTTCATGGAATCATTACGATCAAGTGGTCAATGCGTCTTTCTTGAAAATTAATTTCCAGTAAAAGATTAAACTGTAAGGTCCAAAAGAGCAGGTTTATGTCGCGATCAATTAATCCTAAGGTAAGTGAGGGTTCAGTCTCTTCATAAATTGGAGGCAGGTAGATGCATGTTATGGTAGGGCAGATACAAATTGATTCTTGTACATATGGTGACGGATGATAAAACCCCCCACCACCACCCTCATTTATTTGTAAAATAGCAGGCAAGAAGAAAGTAAAGAAAACATACCCGAAACTTCCAAAGTTGTTTTCATGTTTTACTCAACACAACCTTCCCAAGTGGACCTCCCAGCGTAACCGCTGCCACCGACAACACTTGTCTACGTTAACATATGTCAAGCGAAACCTAGTTACCAGTAATTCTTGCATGATCAGACCAACAATCTTGATCAAAGGGTACCCACTTGGGTGTTAATGATGACGAGGGCTTTATCAGAGTCTGAAGGAGGACGGGGAGAAGCGAGCAGCAATAAACCACCATATCTGAAAGCAAAAGAACAGGTCCCACCGTAGCTGTGCTGTTATTTATGCTACACGGCAGTGTTCATCTTTTCTTAATCGGCATGCTTAGTTCATTGCACCACCTCTTTTACACAAATTAAAAATAATACCCACGCCATAAGAATCCATGGCAGCAAAGACGTCCATTGTTTCACCCACAAATAAGGAATAAAATAATTTTAAAACTTTTATTATAACAATTTTGATATTATATTTACATTAAATATATATTAAATTTTCTAAAATTTATAATCTATTAATGTTAAATATTGAAAAAATTATGTCTTTAAATACCTTTGAAAATCTATTACTTCTGTAATTTGTAAAAATAAAAATATTTTTGTAATTTTTTTTTACAAATTTTGAAAATTTCCATTGATGGGCCAATGCAAACATTTTGGGGACCTCGTAGGCTTTATGGTTCACGTTCTCGTGAATATGCATGGGCTTTTAAAATTGTTAAAATATGAAAATCCAAAATTAATTTTAAAAATATGAGAATCTCCATATAATACTAAAAATATATAATTTATATGTATATTTCTTATGAGAAAGATATATATTATAAACTAAAAAAATAATAAATTAAAAATTAAAAAAAGTTGGGTTTGCATTTTTAATTACCATGATTTTGAGGAGAGGAAGACAAAAACTTGAAATGATCCTATGAAGGTCATTTTGGGAACCATCCATTCTAATTCTGGACTATGTACGAATTCTAGTTATATGCGTATGGTTTATCCTTTATGCAAGTTTCTCGTCGATCCACCACCAAACTCCCCTCGGTCATTCGTTCTTGATGGATACCCTTTCAAGCTCTGTTTCCAGCCGGAATGTTCCCCCCGCTTCCCTCAACATCACGTCAATTCTACCATTTCAAAACTCCCTTCGCATCTCACCATCTTCCTCCTCCTCACTTCTTCACTAAACCCAATTCCATCTCCAACAAAACTGCTGCAAATGTCATCTCTCTCAAGACCCTTAACAATTCCACCTCCCAACCCTCCCTTCTCAACTCATCTCCCAGCAACACCCACCAAAACCCAGCAACTGGCTACGCTGCTGCGCTTGTAGGTGTTGCCCAGTACCACAATTCCCTCGAAACTGTACAGAAAGATGTGCAAAGATTGTCAAAGCTGCTCTAACATGACCAAATTCAGTCCATCTTGGTTTGCCCATATGTGGGCGAGGAAGAGAAAGGACTCGTAATGAAACAAGTGGCAAAAAGACGCCGATTCCATAGGCTGATAGCGAGATTTTTGAAGATGTTGATAGAGAGGAAGAAAGTGATGCTGGTAAATGAGGTGCTGCTTGAATTTCAGAGGATTTTTGATGAGATGAATGGGACTAAGGTAGTCGTGGTTTCTTCCAAGAAGAAGATGGAGGAAGATGCACTGTTTGGGATTGCTGTAAGAGAACAAATGCTTAGCGGAGCTGGCAAAGTGAAGGTTAGAAATTTGGTGGATGGTAAGTTCCCAATACCATCATTTGGCATGTAAGAGCAGTTCCATACGGATGTTGTTTTTTGCTTTCAATGGTTGAAATGAATCCATGCCATTCTTATAACAATGTTAATGCAAAATTAACTACGTATATGAGGGAGGTGTGATGGCAAAGTACCACCTGATGTTGCCGAGGTACTAAGAAAACATAGCAAACAAAGGTGTTAAGATATGAGAATATTAGTGGTAAGATATGATTATATCACTTCTACTTTTTGTTTTTCTAATAAATAATATTTTATTTAATTTCATAAAAGCATGATAAATTTAAAAAATATTTAATCCACATAATAATAATAATAATTTTTTAAAACATTTAAAATAATATAACATTAATTTATGAAATGCATCATTTGGATCGCGTTGAACAAATTCATTCTGTAATATTTTTCGCTGCGGCGAGCGAGCGAGGCATCTATTCACTCGGAACGATGTTACGTCGTTGCGTTCAATCTCACCACCGTCCATCATCGGCAGCCATCGCCCTTCTTCGTACAATCACCACTGCTGGCTTTCTTCCTGAGTCATTTACGGTGACACCTCCAATTAAGCCCTGGCCTAAACGCCTCTACCCTAAACGCCTAGTCTTCATGATCACCAGCCAACAAAATCTCGACCTTGCTCTCCAAATCTTCGCATACGCTGGCAAATATCACCCATATTTCTCGCATAATTATGAGACCTACAATGCCATCATCAGCAAACTCTCTCGAGCTCGCGAATTTGACGCCGTAGAAATCTTACTGTCTGACTTGCATAAGTCCCGTATCAAATGCGGTGAAAATGTATTCATTACTGTCATCCGTAACTATGGTCTTGCTGGCAAACCTGATTTGGCCCTCAAAACTTTTATTCGGATCCAAGATTTTGACGTGCAGCGTTCTGTCAGATCTTTGAACACATTATTGAATGTTTTTGTACAAAACAAAAGGTATGACTTGGTACACGCCGTGTTCAATAAATGTAGAAGTAAGTTCGGGGTGGTGCCTAATGTTTTTACCTTTAATATTTTGATTAAAGCGCTTTGTGAAAAAAATGATGTTGATAATGCAGTTAAGGTGTTAGACGAAATGCCTGCCATGGGTATGATCCCAAATGTGGTTACTTATACAACGATTTTAAGTGGGTATGTTTCGCGCGGTGACATGATTAATGCCCATAAGGTCTTCGGAGAGCTATTTGATAGAGGATGGTTGCCTGATGCCACAACGTATACGATCTTGATGAATGGATATTGCAAGCAAGGAAGGTTAGGTGATGCTGTTAAGCTTATGGATGACATGGAGGGTAATGGTGTTGAACCAAATGACGTTACTTATGGCGTAATGATTGAAGCATTGTGTAAGGAGAAAAAAGCTGGGGAAGCACGTAACCTGCTTGATGATATGCTTGAGAGAAAGTATATACCCAGCTCCGCTCTTTGTTGTAAGGTTATTGACGTGTTATGCGGATATGGGAAGGCGGAGGAAGCTTATGACTTATGGAAAATAATGTTGAAAAAGAATTGCATGCCAGATAATGCCATAACAAGCACACTCATACATTGGCTTTGCAAGGAAGGGAAGGTACTGGAAGCAAAGAAATTATTTGGGGAGTTCGAGAGAGGTTCGATTCCAAGTCTTTTGACATATAATACACTTATTGCAGGGATGTGTGAGAAAGGAGAATTGAGGGAAGCGGGTAGGCTTTGGGATGATATGGTGGAGAAAGGCTGCAAGCCTAATGCTTTTACATATAATATGCTGATTAAAGGGTTTTGTAAGGTTGGTAATGCTAAGGAGGGTATTAGGATTCTTGAGGAGATGTTAGATAATGGATGCATGCCTAATAAGTCGTCCTACGCTATTATGATAGAGGAGTTGAGTAAAATAGGGTTGGAAGGAGAATTAGATAAGGTTGTGAATATGGCCATTGCAAGTGGAGGAGTTGACAGTGATTCTTGGGATCTATTTTTAAATAAGTTTGTGGTTGACCTGGACAGAGGTTCAAATGCTCTTGATCGATTGTTAAAGCAGAATGCCCAGTGAAGATCAGCACTTCAGAAGAGTGTACAGAACATGCAATTCCATTCCATGCTTCCATGGACAAAGTTGTTCATTGTGTGAAGACGAACCCACCTGCAGCAGCTCTTGATAAATTGTCATAGGAAATGCTACTTTGGGCTCATATCAGAAGTCTCAAAGTGAAATTTTGCTTTCATTGGCGAGGGGGCTTCTGAATAGTTTTAAAGTGAAGTGACAGCAACGTGAATGGTATTCTTAGTTTCAGAGGGTCTTCTCCTAAACCTGCTAATTGTTCTATTAATTTTGTTGGTAACTCAATTAACTATAGTAGGGGGCGGGATAAAGCGAAATTATCTTCTGTATATTCCCTGCTCAAGAAGTTGAAGCCATTAGAAGAGTTTCAATTCGTTCTAGTTTCACCAGTAAGATACAATGGTCTGGAATTTTGATTCCAAAGGTATTATGAATGCGATCAGTATAACATAGATTATGCAATAAACGAGATCAAGTTCATTATTTCCAAAGGTAAATCTTTTCTTTGGATGGCTGCAGGAAATTCTCTTTCCACCAAGGAGAATTCTTTTCAAGATGAAAATGATCGACTCTCCTTCACGATGAAACCAATGAATCTGTTGAAGATTTATTAATTTTTTGTCGACATTCCCGGCTATTTAGCTTTCCTCTCGATTGCTTATGTTCCAAACCTTGTTGGATTTAGTGAGTTCTAAATTTTGGTGGACGGATATGGTGGATGCTGACATGCATAACAACTTACATTTTCTCGGCCAGGTTGCCTTCCTCTCTTGAGCCTGTGGAAAAACAGCAGAAACGAAGCTGTCTTTGAGGATGTTTTCCAGGTCCCCTTGGTACTAATATCCAAGCTCATAATCTTGTGCAGAAGTTTCTTATGACGGATGAAGTTTCTCATAACCATATTAACCAAGCCGAACAAGTTCAGAATGCTTCTATCAGGGCTTGAACACTTCCACAGAACTTTGATCTTAAATTCAACTTTTCCGTGAAGAATCCAAAACTACTGGTATTGAAGTTGCATCTCGCAAGTAAAGTGGAGGCATTGTTGATGCTATGGCAGGACAAAGGCACGACCTATTCTGCAAGCTCAAGCTGAAGTTCTCCTGGAAACGTCGAGTCTTTCTGTTCAGCTTGGATATTATGATTGTTATTTTGACATTGACAACTTAGATCTGTGAAAAGCTACAAAAGTCCTGAAGAAGCTCACCAGGAAATTGAGACTATTGTACAAAATGCTATCCTTTGGGAGGATAGCTTGCCTCTTTCTCGGGTCTTTTTGGTTTATAGATCAGCAAATAGAGTCGCTGTGATTAATTTTTAATTTTCAGCGTTTATAATGAATAGTTATATGTTTTCAACGAGTACTTGTTCGATAATCAACACTTGTACATTTATTTTATGGTAACTGTCTGACCATTCCCAGGCAGCTATGTTGGAAGAGCTCTGTTTGGTCGTTTCTGTTCTTTTCCTTAACCCAAGGGTAGCTTTTTGTGGGATTATCTGAGGCTCACTGCAGTGGTAGGTTGCTATTTCCTACCCTCCTGACCCTTTTCAAACTTGCCATCTAAGAGAAACAAGTCAAATAACGTAATAAAAATGACGGATTTCATTGGGACCCCGACACAGCATCAGTTGACCCTTTTTGCATTCATTTTCTAAGTAAGAATAAGAACACAAAAACAGCCCTGCCCATGGACATTATTTACTTCTTTCGACCCATGTTAGTTCCTGCCACCCGTTGCTTTTCGGAACGAATCACACTTGAGAAGAACGACACAAACCCAAGTATTCTCGTCATCCTTCCAAGCTCCATAGCAAAACCATTCTCTTTTTCTTCCCTCCCTACAGACATGTTGTTTTGAAGAAAAAAAGACAAAAAATATATTTGTTTATCGAATACCCCTCAAACCCACTTTGCTTTTTAAAACATGTTCCGACCTTTCAATTAACATGTAATTGGTTAATTTATCCCGGTGCTACTTTTAAAATAATCATCATCAAGTAAGTTTCTTATTCGAACTGGCTACTTGACTGTGTTAATGCGTGGACCTATTCAAATAGAAACAGGGAATGGAAATGGATCGTCGTTGACGAATTCTTGATTGAAATGCCTAGTCAGATTCAAAGTCCAGCTGTGATCTTGCATAATTCCTTCCATCTCATTAATGCTATATATATATATACACACACACACTTTTGGTAGTGGCTTCTTTTTAGGAAGCCTGGTGGTGATTACCGTCTGCCGTTCGGCTTTGTTTAGCCCCTATTTCCAGCATGAAATGGAAAACGACGAGAAGAAAACGACGAAGCAGCATGACTAGAGCAGCTGATTAAATATTACAAACATAAGTAAAAAATAATTTTTAAAAATAGGAAAAAATCATATCGAGTAATTGGACATAAGAGTAGTGGGTCAAGGTGTGAATAAGAGAGAGAATGAAAAGCCGTAAGATATCTTCAGTCTCGTATGTGGTCTAAATTCTGGCTATGGAAAAGTAAAACCACGAGAAGACCTCAAAAAACCAATTAAAAAGAACAAAAAAAAGAAAAAGCAAAAAATATAAATAAAAAGCAAGACTTGGAAAAGAGTCGTCGTCTGCAGTTGAAGACAAGCACCAACACACTTGATTTTCCCTTTTGCTTTCTGCTAGAAATTTTGATCCTTCCCGATCCTCCCAGAAATTTCCCTGCAGAATCTTCCTCGCATTTTCCCGGAAGAAAGCAGCTTCAAGGACCCTCACTGTCTTCACAGGTAACTAATGTCTTCACAGATTGATTGTTCTACACGTTTTATGAAAGCTAGTTGATTATCTCTAATATTACTTTTGTTTCGTGTTTTTTTTTCGTTAGAGGTTTTTGTTTTGATTTCGTGTTGATCATTCTTTTGCTTTTGTTAAATTATGATTGTTTAACACTTACATGTTTGTATTTTCGCTTGTAGGCTTTGTATCATAGTCCTTCTTTATCTTGTTTGGCTGCTAAGAAAGTGCAGGCAAAGGGCAGATAGTGTATTTCCTGTTGGTAGATTGTTTACTGTGAATCTGCCATTTCAAATTTCTGGTTGATGCTTGTCAATTAAGTTAAGTGGAATTGATTATACCATAGGCGTTTTTTATGGAGTAAAGCTGGACGGATGCTAAGATTATGAAGTCCGATCTTGGTCAAAGGATCCTCAGGGTTGTTCGGAATCCATGATCCTGCCGGATGACCCTAGACTGATATACTCTCTAGCTTTGGTTCAGTGTGTACAAGATGGTGTTCGATATGGTTGCTGGTGCCTCAGCTGTTCCAGCTGCAGAATTCCTTTCTCAGATTATAGAGGGCATGATTGAGATCTCATCTGCTGCTAACAACGTTCTCGTTAAGAAGGAGACTTTTAAGGAACTTGCGGTTTACTTGGATAGAATTGTTCCCATTTTAAAAGAGTTGAATAAGAAAGACCTGGCTCGTTCCGAGTGCTTAAATAAAGCTATTGACATTCTTAATCAACAAGTTAAAGCCGCGAAGCAGCTGACTGTTGACTGCAAAGAAAGAAATAAAGTCTATCTCCTAATGAATTGTCGGACTATTGTTAAGAACTTAGAGAGTATCACAAAGGAGATCAGCCGTGCTCTAGATCTTATCCCTCTGGCTTCTCTCAATCTTTCTTCCAGTACAATCGGTGAGATTTCTAGCCTTCGTGAGAGCATGCAGAGGGCTGAGTTCAAGGCAGCTGTAGCCGAAGAAGAGATATTGGAGAAAATTGAATCAGGAATACAGGAGAGGAATGTTGATCGTTCTTATGCCAATAACCTACTGGCTTGCATTGCCGAGGCTGTCGGTATCCCAACGGAGAAGGCCGCTTTAAAGAAAGAATTTGAAGAATTTAAAAGCGAGCTTGAAAATACTCGCCTAAGGAAAAGCCAAGCTGAAGCTATACAAATGGCTCAAATAATTGCTTTGCTAGAAAGGGCAGATGCTGCTTCTTCTCCCAATGAGAGGGAGAGGAAATATTTCACGAAAAGGAAGTCTTTGGGTAGTCAACCACTGGAACCCCTCCGGTCATTTTATTGTCCGATCACTCAGGATGTTATGGTAGACCCGGTGGAGACCTCTTCTGGACATACATTCGAGCGAAGTGCGATTGAAAAATGGTTTGCAGATGGCAACAATTTGTGTCCTCTAACCTTGACTCCTCTTAACACGTCAATTCTACGGCCTAATAAAACTTTGAGACAGTCGATAGAAGAATGGAAGGATAGGAACACAATAATTACAATTGCTTCCATAAAATCATACATGTCTGAAAATGGGGAAGAAGTAATCCATTACTTAGAACAGTTAAAGGATCTCTGCGAACAAAGAGACCAGCATCGGGAATGGGTACTATTGGAAAATTACATACCACCTCTTATCGAACTTCTTGGCGCAAAAAATAGTGATGTGAGGAATCATGCTCTGGTCATTCTCAGCATTCTGGTTAAAGATAGCGACGACGCCAAGGTACTTGATCTTTCCTTATCATTCACCGTTAGTTCCTTGTTCTTCCTTGTTCACCACAGAAATGTAGATTGGGTTTAGGTAGATTTTATTGGTTACGCTGTGCCTGACGCATGCATATATCTTTTGGTTGTACCTTCGATGTAAACTTTTCATGATCCTGTGTTTATATAAGTGTTTCTTATTCTCTCTAATTATGTCAAATGCAGCTAGTGAATACATCTATTTCGATGATTTTGCTCTGGAAAAGTAAATTCCTGTTATTTTCTTGTGGTCAGCTAAATTCTGGTTTCAGCTCTATTGTTATCCATGATATGTCCTGTTGTAATATTTTATTTCTTGCGTAAAGTACCTTTACATTATTGGGCTAATCCGTGCACCTATTGCAGGAAAGAGTTGCAAATGTTGATAATGCAATTGGTTTCATAGTTAAATCTCTTGGGCGTCGAATTGGGGAAAGGAAGTTGGCTGTAGCTTTGCTGTTAGAATTATCAAAATATTCTCCACTGAGGGATTGCATTGGAACAGTTCAAGGCTGCATTCTTCTCTTGGTGACAATGTCAAGCAGTGATGACAACCAAGCTGCCACAGATGCCGAAGAACTGTTGAAGAATCTCTCGTTCTCAGATCAGAATGTCATACTAATGGCAAAGGCCAACTATTTCAAATATTTCCTACAGCGTCTATCTGAAGGTGTCTAGCATTTGCTCTATTATATCCTATTGATGAAATTTTTTCCTGGCTCTTTTTTCATTGCCTCCTGGGTGAAATAATACATAATTTTTTTCTGAAGTTGCTTCACTCCAAAATAATCAAGTAGAAATATACTACACTTGGGCATTTTCACTCCAAAATGCTAGTGTGGTTTATTAATATGTTGATGAGGCATATATTATTTGATTGATGACTCGGTGTTTTAGAAATATTACGCATACAGGATGTGATTACCACTTGCTTAAAGTCACCAACATGATACATAATTATCTTAAGTTGACTCGTTTCAGCAATTTAACCAGGTGTCTAAGCTAGTTCTACCAAACATATCTAATTATTTTTCTGCCTATTCTATATGTTGTAGAGTTGTAACGAGTGAAACATGCCTCAAAAATGTACTTCTGCTTTGTTACTGCAGGGCCAGAAGACGTGAAAATGAGCATGGCTTCAACTTTGGCAGACATGGAATTGACTGACCACAATAAAGCGTCTTTGTTTGAAGGAGGTGTGCTGCATCCACTTCTTCACTTAGTCTCAGATGGCAATGCTGATATGAAAATAGTTGCCATCAAGTCTCTTCGTAACATCTCAAGTTTACCAGCAAATGGCTTGCAGATGGTTAGACAGGGAGCAGTACGCCCTTTACTTGACCTTCTTCTCCATCATATCTTGCCATCTTCAGTTTTTTCTGAACACCTGTCTGCCACGATAATGCATCTGGCTAAATCAACATCATCTCAACCATCCAGCTCAACACCAATTTCGTTGTTAGAGTCTGACGAAGATACCTTGATGCTCTTTTCTTTGATAAACTTGAGAGGACCTGATGTTCAGCAAAACATTTTGCGTATCTTCTACGCGTTGTGCCAATCCCCTTCAGCTGCAGATATCAAGGCCAAATTGATTGAGGTATACAAGAAATCTTGCATACATTTCTACGGTTACAGGAAGAAAATTACTGCCTGTTTACAAGCATAACTGCAAATGGTTGCTCTCACTGACTAGTCACTTGCATATGCTGTTGATATTGAGGCCACTTTGCATAAGCTGTATTAATACACAAAGTTCCAATGTCTAATACTTTGTATCCTGTCCTCAAATTATATGTTGACAGGACATGGATAAAACCAGATATGTAGTGTGTTTTAGAGCATGAGCCTGTAAATGGTCATTCCCTTCAAACTAGTAGATTAGAAGAACTGTTGTTGATAACAAGGCCATTTTGCATTAGCCACACTAATACACAGTTCGAACATCTAATGTTTAAAGAGAGAAATCATCCTCAAAATTGACGGAAAATAGAACAAAAACATGGTAGATACGATCAGTGTGACGAGAGGACTGGGATTAGATAGTTGAAACTGAATTTGGATGAAATTGGTCTACAAAATAACAAGGATCTAGAAAGCCATTCACATAGTAGTTGGCAGCAAGCCATATTATTCTATAAGGCTGGACCACATTTAGCAAATTGGCCACTGTATTACATGACAGCTAACTTCTCAGTTTTACCCCTGTGCTAATTTTTATGGTAATCTGGAGTGCAGAGATTTCCTTGTTGCATTGTAGCTTGGCATAATTATGAATTAGCCCTCCTGATACTTAGATTGTTACATTTTTTGCATTTTCTCTATTGTAATCTTTGCTGATGGATATCATATGTGACAACGACTCCTTTAATCATGAACAGTGTTCAGCCATGGAAGTACTTGCGCATTTATGCGAGCATGATAATCAAAATGTGCGTGCAACAGCCGTAAAGTTGTTCTTTTGCTTGGTGGAAGATGGAGATGACGCCACCATCCTGGAGCATGTCGATCAGAAATGCCTCAAGTCCTTGCTCAAGATCATCCAATCTTCCAAGAACACGGAAGAGATTGCTTCAGCATTGGGCATTATCCGTAACATCCCAGAAAATCCTCCGATCACTCAGTTTCTTCTGGATGAAGGGACTCTTCAAGAAGTCATAAAATTTCTTTCGAAACGCGAGCAAAATGAACCCCTTAACAATCAATTAGTTGAAAATGCTGTTGGAGTCGTATGTCGGTTCACTGTTCCAACAAAATTGGATTGGCAAAAGAGAGCAGCAGAAGCCGGGATCATCCTTAAGTTAGTAGAACTGCTAGAATTTGGGACTACATTGACAAGGAAATGCGCTGCTACTTCTCTTGCTTATTTTTCGGAGAGTTCAATGAGGCTGAGTCGACCGATACCAAATCGCAAGGGGTTTTGGTGTTTCTCTACACAACTGGAAACTGGCTGCAGTATTCACGGGGGAATCTGTGATGTTCAATCATCATTTTGCCTTGAAGAAGCTGGTGCGGTAACACCACTTGTGAAGCTTCTTGAAGATCCTAATCCTGGAGTTTGCGAGGCTTCTTTAGATGCCCTGTTAACCTTGATTGAAGCCGAAAGACTTCAAAGTGGTAGCAAGGTGCTATCAGAAGCAAATGCCATCCCATCGATTATAAAATTCCTTTGTTCGTCTTCCCCCTCATTGCAGGGAAAAGCTCTAAATGCTTTGGAAAGGATATTCAGACTACCAGAGTTCAAACAAAAGTATGGCTCCTGTGCTCAGACGCCTTTAGTTGACTTAACACAAAGGGGTAATGGCAGCATGAAGTCTCAATCAGCCAGATTACTTGCTCAGCTAAATGTTCTCCACGAACAATCATCTTTCTTCTGAAGGTCTCTTTCTTGGTTTCGTGCATCTAATCGATGACAGACAAAGGAGGCCAGGTCAACTGAAAAGGATGGTTATGGTTTTCACGCACTCCATTATATTTAGTTTACTCTCGTGCAAACTAGCCAGGCATACATATCTAATCCCTATTCCCTAGTAGCGAGACGATGTTCAAACAGGTGCAACATTGCAGGGCATGCGGTTCCCCGCAGAGAGCAAAGCTGCAGGAGTGCCGTTCTGCCAGAAAGAACTAAGGAGCCATCAGGTACAAAAAGCCTATCTACATGTTTTCGGGGATAATTATTTCAAGTCTCTGACATTTGGCGTATTAAGCAATTAAATTTGGATGTTTGTAATAATTAATTATAACATCTCTTAATTTGTTTTACATAATCATAAAGTTGATATGATGTTAGTAAATAGCTAGTTAAAATAAATAAATAAAAAATAAATATGTAATTTAGTATTGAAATTTGTTATTAGATTTTCAATTTCATTCAATTTTTAAATAGTTTTTAGATTGTGATGGATTATTTATTTTCCCTTTTAAAGTAATTCTTCAGTATTTTAAACATAAGAATTTTAGATTAATTTTATATGTAATTGGATTAAATTGAAAATTTAGTAATTAAGTTGATGGATCATTTCCTTTATATTTGACTAATTATTGATAAATACGGTAGAAATTGTAAAGTTATATATAATAAAATACAAAGATGTTATAATTAGTCACTAAAAGCACCCAAGTTTTTTAGTATAATTCGTTCGATTTCAGGGACATTATAGTAATTGACCGTTTTATGGGGGAAGTTGGTCGAATTTTTCAAAGCCTTCACGCAGTTGCCAGAGAGAAGATAAAAGAATTAATATCATGATTAAAAAATTAAAAAAGAATTATCGGATTGGAAATATTGTTTTTTATAGGCGAATAAGTAATGGATAAGTGAAAATCACATGGAATGCAACTATTATTAGCATTTCAAACAGTACAGTAAACAGAAGAATATCTTAATAACTGATTAATAATTTGGACTTTGTCCAGGGTTGTTATGGTAATTTCACTTAGAAGAACGGAGATCAGTGGCACCCATCAAAGCATTAGCTTGCATCCATCCCTGGAATAAAAGATCAGGTCGGCGGTTCAAAAATGTTTCTACAGGAATGTTAGCTGTTTCTCCCGTCCAATTAGAACCCTAGATTCCGGAAAACTACATACGATTCTTTCCAATATACGCGCACCTGTAGGCCGATGCGATTGGGTTTCGAAACTTGGAAATCGGATGAACCAAATTACAGAGGCAACAAGACATAGTTCTGTTAACGGAGGAGTGAGTTTCAAACTTCTACATGGAATATTTATGAAATTCATGATCTGATGAGATAAACTAACTCATCGTTTGCATTAATTTCCTCTTGCAGGTGAAAAGGAACCATCGGTTGTCAGGTCTGTCAGTGTTGTCTGGCTCTGTAATCAACGAATGAATCCATAGCAAAACTCATTTCTTCGGACGAATGGAACTCCGTCAGGACCAGGCCCAGAAATTAAATTGCTTCCCAGAAGTGTAGAGCAAAGCAACTCACAGGACTGATTAGCTGTTACCATCTCTATTGATTAAGGTAAACAAAATGAGTAATATTCTTTCTTTGTCAAGGACGTGATGGTGAAATAAACAAAAAACTAATGTATCAAAGAATGAGTTGAAATTAGCAGAAGAACCCACCACCATCACCCCCCTTGTCATCTATCCTCCACCCATATAATGTGTTAAGTACCAGTTCAAGCCGCCTTTTCCTTTTCCCTGCATCTTCGACTCCTTCCCACATATTTAAGAGCCTCATCAATTAGAATCACTGGAGCTGAAACCAAAATGACTACAAGCCACTCGTTCAGGCTCAATGGAACGATACCGAAAACTTCAGCCAGCAGTGGAACGTAGAGGATGAGGCAATGCAGACCAAATGACACTGACATTGCAACTATAAGACAAGGATTCCTCCAAGGTGGCATTTTAACCAAACTATTGTCTTCAGAAAGTGCATTCAGGGAATTGAACATTTCAATAGCTACCAGCACAGAGAGGGAAAGGGTCATTGCCTTCACTTTACCAACAGAGAAATAGTCGCAAGGGTTTGAAAAGGTAACTATGCGTCCTCCTTCAATTGAATACGGAGCTACTGTGAAATTTGACCACTTGGAACACTCCCCCCAATTGCGAAGCTGAGAGAATTCAATGAGCGTATGCCCGTCACTCGCCAGATCGATACCCAGAAAGGAAGCTTGGGTGTACCATATGATGAATATCCCAACTGTTGCAATGCCTACATAAGAACCAATAACCTGAATCCAGCAAAAACATAATGTGAGGGACAAATCCATGACAATGTTTCAGAAGATACCAAGGCGAGTCGATGAAAAGATACCAAGTAACGGAAGAGAACCCAGGAATTTATAAGAGCGTCGTTGCTTTTTCGGGGTGGTTTCTGCATTATGTCAACATCAGCGGGGTTAAATCCGAGGGCTGTTGCTGGAGGGCCATCCGTAACCAAATTCACCCATAAAAGCTGCACAGGTATCATACATTCTGGTATACCCAATGCAGCAGCCAAGAAAATGGATATGACCTCTCCAACATTGGAGGATATCATGTATCTGCAGATTGTGGGACATGGTCATCTTGCATTAACATTCAAATGACAGTCGCATTCAATAGCAAAAATCAAACTATCAAGGAAATGAATCATGTACCTGATAAAAGCTTTCATGTTGTTGTAAATTGACCGACCCTCCGCGACTGCAGAAACAATGGTACTAAAGTTATCATCTGCTAAAACCATATCTGAAGCTTCTTTGGCCACCTGCAAACATTTTGAACGCAGCTGCTTGAGGATGATAATCCCATGAAACCTTTTTATCTTGAAATTCTTATTTCACCACTCACCTCAGTTCCTGTTATACCCATGGCAATTCCAATGTCAGCAAGTTTAAGAGCAGGTGCGTCATTTACACCATCTCCTGTCATGGCAACAATTTCACCCATCTCCTTCAACATACGTACTATTTCTTGTTTGTGTCTTGGCTCAGCGCGTGAGAACACCTTTCCTCCAGGTTTAGACAAGATTTCCACTTGTTGTGAAAGGGAAAGAGCCATAAATTCTTTACCAGTTAAACTTCTTCCTCTGACATCTTCATCGTCATTAAATAAATTGATTTCTTTACAGATTGCCTCAGCGGTGGACTTGTTATCTCCAGTTATCACCATAACTCTAATACCAGCACCTCTACAATCCTCGATTGCTTTGTGTACTTCATCGCGTGGAGGATCCTGTTCAAAATGGAAAGTCTCTTTAGCTGATCGTAAAAGGGTCAGTTAACTGGTGTAAACCAGAATGTTGTATCATAAGCTCACCCTTAGACCAACAACTCCCACAAAAATCAGATCGGTCTCAATGGAGGAGTAATTTGCTGGATCAAGTAACTTCTTATGTGCAGGATGATCATCAGTATAATAGTCGGAAAATTCTCCCAGTTCATCCTTGTATGCTAATCCCA
This sequence comes from Dalechampia spathulata, assembly GCA_948192965.1. Classification (NCBI taxonomy): domain Eukaryota; kingdom Viridiplantae; phylum Streptophyta; class Magnoliopsida; order Malpighiales; family Euphorbiaceae; genus Dalechampia; species Dalechampia spathulata. Next base: position 35,548 of record CANYBF010450127.1, read on the forward strand.
GGCACCGCAATCCTTTAGAGCTCATCTCCAAAAGTCTCAAAAGCAACAGTTGCCTACAAGGTTCATCAATGGGAACAAGAGATCCATCTGCAAGTTGCACATGTGAACTGCGCTCCACTATATTCTCAACAGCTCCCTGCAGATCATAGAAAAACACATTCATCTCCGACAATCAGCACGCAAATCACTTGATAAAGCGTGCAAGGAACTAAAAAATATGCAACATTGACATTATAATAGTGCAGTTTCTTTCTTTGAATTTCTTTTTTTTTTCTTGACCTTGTCAATCCATAAGGTGCAGAAGATGATGATGCACAACTATGCATTCCCTTTCTTTAGATTTCTTCCACTCGTCTTTCTTTCTTTTATGTTTAATAAAATAAGGTTAACTTGATTAAGCCACCATGAAAATGAGAACTGATGATCACCTTAACAAGAAGTCGATTGCAGCCATTGGGTTCCCTGACCATAACACTCATTGATTTCCGAATGCGATCAAACTCCAATGTGGCAACCCTTTTCGTTCTTTTGGCCCACCATTCACAACTCCCTACATCAAGAAAAGGCCAAATGAGGAAAAATAATAATAATAATAAACCGGCACTTGTAGTGGACAAGGAATATCAGGCTCTTAACCTAATTTCACAGTGCTGCGGTCAATCAAATAGTTTCCGGCTAGCTCAGAGTCGCGAATTCTACTCCTTGCCTTAGCATCTGGGACTCCCATCTTTTCGACCAAAACCTTAAGAGCTGCCTCAGTAGGCAAACCTGTAGCTCGGAACAAACGCCCATCGCAAAAGATCCCAGCATCATTGCAAATTGCACAAACTTCTGCCATGGCTTGCAAATTAGCATCCATATTGTAGCAAGTCCAATCAACAATTCCACCGTCCTTCGGGTTATAAGTTGTTCCATCAACGCTGAAAATTCTAGATGAAGTAGTTTTCCCACCAAAAGTGAAGAACTCTGTCACAGACATCTGGTTTGTGGTCAAGGTCCCAGTTTTATCTGAACAAATCACAGTAGTACATCCCAACGTTTCTACACTTGGAAGCTTCCTTACAATTGCATTCTTTTGCGCCATTTTCCTGGTACCAAGCGCTAAACAAGTTGTAATTACTGCAGGAAGGCCTTCAGGAATTGCGGCCACAGCCAGGGCAACAGCGATTTTGAAATAGTAAGTGCATTTCTCAAAAGAAAACCGAATATTTTCAGGCCATCCATTCACAATATCCCAAGAGAGAAACTTTTTATAATTAATTACCCACACGACAAGACAAACAAGCCCAATTGCAGTAGTCAGCCTGCCCCCAAATTCATCGAGCTTCTTCTTCAAAGGGGTATCACTTTCTTCCAAAGAAGCCTCATGTATTTGCTTCTGAATTTTCCCAATCTCAGTGTTCATCCCTGTGCTTGTTACCACGCAAACACAGCTCCCATTCACAACAGTGGTACCTGCAAATACCATATTTTCCTTGGCCTGCAACTCACAGTCATCGACGAAAATGGGGGTAATACCTTTCAATACAGGCATAGCCTCTCCAGTCAAAGAGCTCTGCTCGACTCGCAATGTTGAAGTCTTCAAAGATGCAACTCTCATGTCAGCAGGTACTTTATCCCCAACTCGCAATTCCACTATATCTCCAGGGACAACCTCCCTTGCTGTCAAATCAGGTACCCAGTAACCATCTCTTAAAACCTTTGCTGATTCACACTGCATCTCCTTGAGGGCTTCGAGTGCCCTTTCGGCGTTACTTTCTTGCCACACCCCAACAATAGCATTAAGGACTAAAATCAAGACTATCACAAAAGGTTCGACGTAGGCTTCAAATCCAGACTCACCACCAGATTCATTTTCATGCAAATAAGCTAAAATAAATGATATGAAGGCGGCAACTAGAAGAATTTTAACCAGCATATCGTCGAACTGTTCTAGCACAAGCCGCCATAAAGGCTTACCCTTCTCTTTAGCGAGTTCGTTCCACCCATATCTCTCTCGCCGCTTCTCAACTTCGTACGAGTTCAGACCCTTATCTAACTTGACATTGTACTCTTTCAAGCACTGCTCAACGGACCATGACCAGGCAGGGAAAGGCTTTTCCTCCATTTGCAAACCAACTTGGCGTTCAAAATTCTACTCCAGACTGAAGCTTGTAATCAAATTCTCTCCAAATCATATCACAATCCTACAAAAAGTTCCACCCATAATCAGTAGGATACCAATTGAAAAAAGGAACAACATAAAGCATGGATTTTTACCTTTACAACTTGAGTTTATTATAAATTCGAATTTAAAGAACAAAAGCAATCAATTCCGAGTGATGATCATCTACGTTTCTTGACAGATCACAACCACCACGATTACTATCCAGCCACGTAGCTAAAAAGCAGTTAAGGGAAATAACTAGACATCTTAAAATATGACCAATCACCACCTGATAACTGATGTATCATCTTTTAAACTACACTCACCAAAAAAATCGGAGTGATTATTTATCATAAAGAAACCTCAATAAATCCATAAAAGCAGCCAAAAAAATAAAAATCCATGACAGAGCTTTACTTATACTAGCTAAGAGAAACAGAAACATGACACGTGAATCATAAATATTAGATCTTTGAATTCTTACCCATGAACAGACTCCAGAACTTTGGAATGCAATGTCAACAAAGAAGAAAGAAGATAACTGTTGCAAGAAACCGAGTTATGCAGAGAAGAAGAATAGGAAGAAGAGAAAGTTGGCTTGGAGACAAAGCAAAGCCAAAGAAAATTCTTTGGTTCTCTTCTCTGAAAGAAAGACGACTAGCGTCTAATATATATATTCCAAATTCAACACACAGCAAAAAAAAAAACGAAAAAGTTAAAGAAATGGATTTGGACCAGTCAGTGTTGTGCTTTTTTGAATAAGCATGGCGTTTCTTAACACCTGCATTCCTTCTTTTTCCTTATATAGTGTTTTTGATTTTCGAAATCCCAGAAAATAGCGTATGGTTTTGAAAAAAAACACCTGCTTTTACAGAAATGCCCTGCTCTTGCTTGGGTTATTACCAAACGCCGTTCTTTTTAAAAACTATTATGAACAAATAACAATTTTAACAACAAATTTTAAAAAATAAGTTAAAATGACCTGGTCGAGGTAGGACGTCAAACGCCGTCGTATGTAGTCTCAGTAGCTCCAGTTCCAATTTGACTTTGGAAAAGTAAAATTAAGGCATTTGCATGGATATTCTTGTAATTTTAACATTGGATTAAATAAATATAGAATATTTGAGGAATATGAAATAATAATCATAGAATAAAACGAGGAAAAGTAAAGTTTTGATTTGTTAATTCAAGAATCCCACTATTTGGCTGTTATCGTTTCAATATAAATTCAACTTTTCAAGTACATTGACCACCTTATTCCCATATTTATTTACACCTTCTCCACATAATAATAAACAGAAGAAGAAGAAGATGCAGAATATTTTAAAAGACTAAAGGGGGCGTGAGATCTGTAAGAGAAAATTAGCACAGTAATTAATGAAAGGATAATCGGAGAGGTGATAGTGAGAGAGTCATGATGAACAGAACGAATAGTTTAAAGAGAAAGGTCTGATTCGAGGAAAGTTCATGAGCATTTCCCTCCCCAATCCCCATACTCTCATGGGACCTCCCTTCTTTTTTTGTAGTCGTTAGGTCACTTTTTCTTTTCCTTTTTTTTTTTTTTATTGATTATTATCATAAGCTTATTCACCATATTAATTATTTATAAATTTAAAATAAAATATTCATGTTTTTTGAATTTATAAATTCGAATTACAAATAATTAACTTATAAATATGTATATATATATATATATAAAGCCATTTAATATACTTTAACAACCACCAGGAGGTGGTGGTGGTGGTGGTTAAGGCTATTATTGTTTATTGGTTTATTTAATAGAAGATAATGCAATGGTGGACATCCAACGAGCTAGCTGCGACTTGGTGGAAATTTTGAACATGAAATCACCAATCATATATTTATCCATATAAAATAAACTTGTATTTAAATTCTATGCAGACTTTTCTTCCACGAGTTTAGAAAAATAGAAAGGCAGTATAATATATTTAAAAAAAAACCAAAAGAACGGAGCTGTCTGGAACATTGATACAAAAGACTTTTGTGGGCAATTTCAACGTTACAATTAATGATTATTTGGGTCAAAATTATTAATATTAAGGGCACTTTCTTTACTGATTTTTCTTCTTCTTTCATTTTCTCTCCCTTCACTTTCCTATTTCCTCCCTTACTTTTCCTATCTTCTTGTAATCCCATTCCAAAACATCAGATTTATGTGTGTGTATGCATGCATGCATATGATGTGAGAATATAGACCAAGAACGTATGTATGCTCAACTTATAAGATAATATAGAAATATGGAGAGGTGAGGGCTAGGTCCACAGGAGAGACATTCAAAGTCAAGAGCTGAATGATACTCTCCGCACCATGTAATCATGCAATGCTGGGGATGATATCTCCTTTCTCTTCAAGTGATTCACATTTTTTAATCATAGAGTAGTCCTTCAATTTTCAATTTCAAATACAAAATCATCATAAATCAAACAACATAATTATAATACATACACATGTAAGGATGCCCATAGTTCATGTTAATCATACATTATACTGATATCCAAGACCTTCTATGAAATTACCATTGCTAAGATTTCAGCCTGATCTTGATGCAACCCTTCAATGAAAAGTCAAGCCGCCATAACAGGAACCGATGGCCCAGCATTTTTCCGTTTTCTTTTGGCCCTAATCGTAGAATATATGAATATTACGACCATCAGAAAGTGGAGTTGGTAAGCATCTTGTGTTTTCATATATGATTTAGATGGTACAAGAATGGTATTTAAAATAGAATAGTCGTTGTTTGTCTATATTCCCGATCTGATTATTTGATGAGATGATTATAATATTCATATTATGTTCAAAATCTGTGTTTCAAGAAACATCGTAGGCTGACCGTCTGAAGAAACCAAATCTGGTCTTTGTTGGCTATCTCCAACTGTTGTTTGAAATAGACCATCGCAAAACATGTTTGCTAAAAGAACATCTTTCACTTTATCCCGCCATTAAAATTAGTTACGTTTTCTTTATAATGCAGACAAAGGCAATTTCATACCTTTTGTCACCTTCTCGGATGTTTCTTCTCCGCCCTTTTCCACCAAGCGATTACCATCTTTTACCATTATTGACATGACCGTGATGGCTACAGTCCAATCGGGTTTGGAAAAGTTTTTCGTTCCTCGAAGAGACCGAAAGCATTGACTACCAATAACAACATCGAGTCATCAGGGTTACATTACATGCCTAATTTTTTTCGTTTTCCGTAAATTTTTTTTTAAAAAAGTAGTGTACTTTTTTTTTTTTTAATAAGCGAAACGTATACCTTTGTGGCGCACTATCGAGATGGGGAGAATGCTGAACATGACAGTGTACGGTGCGGAACAGTTTCCATCCGAATCTGACTTCGAAGGTGGCTCTTGCAGCTTTGAAAGGTTTAATGGTTGGCTTCGGAGATTCGATTTCCATGTCATCACAGGATGTGCTGTCTGGTTCTCGTTGCAGTTTGTAAACATGTTTTTAGTTCAAAAACCCAAACTGGTTGTTGGAGTTTTGTCAAGGACCAAGTTACGGATGGAGAGGATTTAGTCAAAAGATGTTAGGAATTGTCAAAAGAAGCAAGTACTGTTGGGTCTTCAAAACTATTTTAGCAATCAGTGTAGTCAACCTATAATGTCAATGGTAATAACCAGAACTATAAATTTACGTCTTTCAACATCCGTATGGTTTAAAACCTTACCTAACATTAGTTGCTTTGTTAGCCAAGAAAAGAACATCCATATGCTACACAATGAAGCGTTCTTTCCCAAATCCAAAAGGCCATCGGCCCAAGTTCAGATTCCAACAGCTAGGTCAAATGTTATCCAACGTTGCTGCAGGATAGCTGTTTCTGTTCTTTCATTTTCTCGAACATGGATTGCTGTTTCTTTGGAGAGCACCTGCTTGTAAAGTGGTTGTTTTTTTAGTTATTAGATCCTAATTACTAGAGGAAATACTCCGAACTTTACCCTTTTAAAAATTAAGAGCCCAGAGGAAGATTGCCACCAAAGCACTTGAATGCACACGCATGATAATGTATTTCTAGGCTTTCTATTTACTGCTTTGCTGAATTGCATTCTTGGATTTTATCCTACTTTATCTTCTTTTCATCAATCTTATATGCATCTCCATCTTTGTTGTGTTTCCGCAGCAAGATGCTGAAAAGGTTTGTTTCTGTAATTATGTTGAGTACGCTATTAAAGATGACAGGGGAGATGGTTATGAACTGGAAGAGACATTTATTACAGAGGTCTTCGGTCCTTAATTATGTTGAGTATGGTTGAGGTTTGTACCCAGTTTATAGTTGGTTCCAAAGCCGAGATGAAAGGACGGCGTGTAGAGGTCCTGAATATGGTAGAAATTGAAGTCCCGAGCATGGTTTTAGTTGCTTGCTTGTCTTCATCGTGAGAGACATGTCTAGTTATTTTCTTTTTTACTTTTTTCTTTTTGTATTTTTTCTACTTTCTCGTGTTCAAATGGATCTCCGGTTAGGATATCTAGATTTTGAGAAGAGTTTGTGTGGCTAGTAGTTGTTCATCAATGGAACCTGTTAGTTTGCTGCTTGATCTTATGATTCGGCCAAATGTAATGCTTTGGCTTCTGTTTATAGGAAGAGTTTCACACTCATTGTTCAAATTGCATTATGCTGTACTTGTCATCATTGTTTCTCAATTTCTGACGTTCATTTCCTGCTCCTTTATGGCTGGTCAGGTTAAATGTTCAGTCTATCGGCAGGTAAGCTCTTAACATGTTGGAGATTTGATGATAAGCAGCTATTAAGGCGAAATAAGATCACATTCATCATAATCAATGAAAACTTGCCATAAAAAAATTGCACGAAAGTGATACAATGATAAACAGAATACTTACAAATGCGGAATGATCAAGTTGATGAGTTGCTCAACTCATGATCAAGCGCCTTCTGAAGCCAAACTTCAGCATCGTCCATCATTCCAGGGCTAAGTCTGACCATGAGGATGCAAAATTCTGTTTGATTGAGTGCTCCATCTCCATCAAGATCTCCTTCTCGTACCATGGCCTCGGCTTCATCTTTGCTCATTCCCTCCATGCCCAGAAGTGCTGAATTTCTCCCCAGACTCTCGGAGGTAATCAGTCCTTTCTCAGGGTCTGCTAGTAGCCGAAATCCGCCACATAACTCAGACACAAAGGCATCGACATCAAGCTTCTCTGCCATCACAGGTAACAAATCCTCGTACACCCTGCTTGCTGCAGGTCTAGTGCTGGTTTGACCCCTCGGCATAACTCTATTGGGTAGTAAGCAATGCGACGTGGTTAAAACTACTGATATCTTTTTAATTTTACTTTTAATCTTTTTGGAATGGGACTCATGTCCTGTAAAGGCGAGGGATATATATAGGCGTTTGGAATACTTAACGACAATATATAAGCTTACAATTTCATTTGGAGGTGCATGGTCGTGAGTTATCTAGGCTGTGCTTAACTCTACAGAAGCTGAAAATAACTAGAGTAATGCACCCAAAAAGGACATTAAATAAATGGACGGTCTGATTCATTCATGGGTCATAATTGAACTACAAATCAAGGCATTGTGGCAAGCTGATGCCTGTTCTGTACCATTTTAGTGAAAAGATACATATACAAATTGTCGACTTTGGATGGTTTTTTCTTTTTGTTTTTATTTAATCCCCAAAAAAACGATTTGCTTCGAGGAAGGTGCCTAAAGAGTAAGGATGAAAACAGGAGAGATCTTCATCTGTCCTGCACAATCTTTGATGACTGATGACAAGAAAGCTGGAAAAAAAATTAAAATAAAAAAAGAGCTTAAAGATTAAATTGCCCCATGTTGCTTCTATGAAGGTTCCTGTTTTTTTTTTTTTTTTTTGGAAATTGATATTCGGATCTCCCTTTTGTTTTCTGTTGCTTCCGTCTGCCGCAAGTCTTTTCAGTAACGTTGTAATAAATCAGGGGCCTTCAAAAGCAGTATGAGCGATTCGATTCATTCAAAAATGATGGATCTTTTGATGAAATAAACAGACTTTTCATATGTATGATTATTATTTTAGTTGTAAAATTATTCCAACACAGAGCAAGAGCAAATCCGTACAAATATGTCGCCGTCTCCGATTAATCCGTAACTGGAGTAACTTAAACGGTCAATCCCATGCATTGTCCGAACTACCGCCAAGAATCCCAAGTAAAATTTAACATTTATCTTCTGCTGTTTTTTATGATTCAATGATTTGTTCGGACATTGAATTTTTTTTCTATTTTATATTTAGAATTTGAATTCAAAATCTCCTGAAATGAGATGGGGTATGAACGGTATGCGTCAACAACCAGGTCAGTCCCACCCATCAGCTGCTTACTATTTATATAGCTCAACGACATGTACCTTCTTTGGAAAAACAAAGCGTTGTCCTGTGCGTTCCTCATCTGTACTGTAAAACAAATTCCACCATACAAAAGACAATCATTAATGAATTATTTTTTATGTTAATATTGGAGCCTCATTTTGTAAATCAATAAATTTATTTGTTTGATTCGAAATTTTTGAATTTGAAAGAGTTTGAGTGTTGGGATCGACTGGGTTGAAGCTAAGTGGCCCCTGGTAATGAGTTTGGTTCATGAGAATGGTAGTGCGGAAAAGAAAGGAGCAAATGAGAGGGACAATGGCAGGAGACAGCCAAAATAATGTGCGTCATGGCATATGCCTTATGGCGTTGCAGCGCTAACGTACCAAATCATCATGTGCAATTTAGCTTTTAAAGCCACACAGAGACTACGAGGAAGCTCACCAGAAACTACCAGGAAGCTACTTTTGCGACGCTCTGTTCTGGAAATATATATATATATATATATATATATATATATATATATATATATATATATAAATGAAATCTGTTAACGTTAAGAGTGTTGATACCCATCACATAGTTGCAACAACTCAATCAGATTAACACAAGAATCATCTCTTATTCCTTTTTTATTAATTAATTGCATTGATTGATGCAGAGATCAAACAGGATTTTGCCCATATTTTATGATTTCGGATTTTAATTAATTATTTTGTTTATTTTGATTTATCTTTATATTAGATTTGATAGGACAATTTACGCTGCGGTGGGAATCAGGGAAAAAAGAAATCAATTGCAGGGTTGAATCCAATCGGAGTTGTCTTGTTGTTATTCTGATAGATTCCCTTCTCATTTTGACGACATGAGTTTTTCGGTACCCTGGTTATTTTCCCCCCTAATTCTCATGGCAGCAACGTATCCTGATTTCAACCAGGGAAGGGCCAGTTTTCAGGAGCTACTATATCAGCCCGATGATGGGCCATCAGCACTGATTTTATGGGAAATCATGAAAGGATAAATATAAAAATCGACCTGCTTTAGGTGGTTTGTGTAAATATGATGATTTTCTTGTTACAAATTCAACATTTTATCATTTTAAACATACATTAAATATCTACTAAATCTTTATATCAAATCTTGAAAAATCAAATCATATTCTTGTAAATATTTTTACAAATTCACTATTTTTCCAAATATTATTAAAAGCACAATTTTTTGCAACTTTTTTCCCTTTTTTTTTGGGTAGCTGTGTAAAATAAAGGCGTGGAGCCATTGAAGCTGTTTTAATATTGCAGCAGCTGTTGATTTTCTCTGTACCCATATATTCTCTGTGTCGCACATTTGCTTGCAAAGGCGATGATATTGCACATATTGTTAACATTACAGCTGCTTGATAATTGGTGGGATGGAAAGCCAACCAGTAAAAGGAAAAGAGAATGGTAATTGCAGGACAATCCGTCAGAACCCTGGCACAGTTCGACTCCAAGCTCACATGGTATTGTCTGGTATTCTATAGCGTTATCGACATCCTCAAGTTGCAAAACTGAAAACGTAAATCCTTCTATTTCCAGTGTTTTCCACGGGAAAAAGATGAAAAAAGCAGAACATGAAGAAAAGAAAAGGTTAAAGATTATGCGAAAATGCCAGTGGGTTTGGACAATTACATGAATTTCTAACCATAAATTAGCACAGGTAAAGTTAGCAAGAATCAAGGCTTCTTCAAGAAAGTGCTATAATCAACGTTGGAAGATTCAGGACATGACTTCCCATTCCTTCAACAAATCCTATTCATATATAATCACAATAGTATCCAAAGCAAGCAGCAAACTAATTGATCCAATATCATGTTTTCTATAAATGAACAGGCAGCTTCTTCTTTTCTGACCATCTCTTTCTGATGGCTTCCATTGACTCTTCCTTCATCCTAGATAGTTCCCGAAACCAAGTCTGGTACTGTGCTTCAATTGCATCCAGCTCCAGCTTTAGCTCGATATCTGTATTTTTGCCAGCTAGAGACGAGGATGAAGAGCTGCTAGTCAAGCTCGTATCATTTGGTACTCTGTTAAGCTTCGGAAATGACAGCTCCGAGTTCTTTGCAGTTTCATTAGCTGGAATACAATCTTCAATGCCGCTATAGTTTCTTTCCAATTTCCGAAGGAAATGCGTGTCCCTAATATCTGTTTCAGACACGTACCCGTTGAAGTATTTAAAACTTGCATCCATATGATAATCAGGGAGTTCAAATACTCTATCATCTTTTGAGGACGCATCTTCAACCTGTATCTCCGAAATAACTGAAGTCTGCGAATCTTGATCTTCCATGTTAGCCAAACTTGGAGAAGAATAATAGTTAAAGTGACCAACGCTATCAACAGGGTTATCACTGATGGTAAAGTCATCAGTTTGTAAGCTACACTCTGGAGGAGTTGCAGTCAACCCAGAAAGTGCATCTTGCTGAATCATTGGCTGCGCAAGAACTGCAGTAAGCATTGAATCCCAGGGGGATGCAACGAAGTTTTCAACACCTTTGCATGCTCCGTAAAACTCTGTCATTCCTCTCAAAGAATGATTGGATGATGGCTTCCAACCAGGAAGAAGTTTCATAATTAAGTGATCGATGAACTCTGCTATAAAGGCCACATCATGGTCAGCCAACTCTAACTGCTCAACCATCTCACTTGCCACAGAAAGTGCCGTATCACTATCAATGTAGAAGATGAAATGTATATTCCTAACTGGTCCTGCAAGCAACTAAAGTTAGTTTGAATTATTATCTTAGAAAATCAGAGTAGACGTCTATATGCTTCAAATGAAAAAGCAGTTACCAGAAGCATCAGCTATTCGTAATGTCAGTGATACAGAATTATCATCAGTTAGTGTCCCTTTTAACCTAAATTCCTTGTGCTTGCGTACTCTTTGATATTCCAACACTGGAGATCTAGTGCCTTCAATGTTGCTAGCAGTACAGGTGCTTGAAGAAATCTGCTTGCATTCTGCATCTATGTCCATTGACAGCGGTCCAGACTTTGTTGTACTGGACGATTTAGGGTATTGGCTAGCTAAAAACAAAGGATGACGCATTGGCTCTACCAGATTTCGAGGCTGAAGGAATGGGTCTTTGAGAAGTTCTCTGGCAGACGTTCTCTCAGATGCTGGAACCAGACATTTCAGAATCAACTCCTTAATTTGTGGATCACTCACATTACTGAGGGAAGCGGGTTTAATGCCCTGTGTCGTTGTAAAGGGACCCAACAGATCAAAACATACGGCGCAAAATAAATATCAACATCTAATAGATGACATATTATTATCAACATCGTCCAACTTACAGAGGTAACCTTCTTGTAAATTTGAGCTGGATTTTTACATTCACAGTATGGATATTCAAAAGTAACCATTTCAAGCAAGCACATCCCAAAAGAGTATATGTCAACGAGTTCATTGTATTCCTCTTCGTAAAGTTCCGGAGCCATAAATTCAGGAGTTCCTGATACAGTAACACGCTCAGCAACATAAATAATTAAAGTTGGTCTTAACAAAGCTCAAATATTTAAAGCAATTAACAAGGCATTACCAATGACACTTGTAGCAGTAGCTTGCTGCATTACAATGGCTAATCCGAGGTCTCCAATTTTAACCTCTCCATGATGCCCATTAACAAATAGATTATCGCATTTCAGATCCCGGTGGATGATAGGTGGATTATGGCCATGAAGATAGACTAAACCTTGAAGAATTTGCCTTGCCCAATGCTTTATTGCCTTCATATCAACATTCTTATGCTTCTTACGATATCTAATAATCAAAAGACAATTACTTGAACTAAAAATGACAAAGACGAACATCACAAAATATAAAATGCAAAAGATGTGGCCTGAAAGACATACTGCCTTAGATTCCCTGAGGTGAAGAGCTCGGTAATCATGTTAATAGTTTTCTTCTTATCATCCACCCAAGAATTATAGAACTTCATGATATTTTCATGTTTCAATGATCTTAGCAGATGAACTTCAGAATACAGTTTTTCCAAATCTTCTGGCGACCGCAACACATCATCGATCTTTACTTGGTTCCAAGCAACTTCTATCCCATCTACTTCATCAAATGCCTTGTAACTGCCAAAAAGAGTCGATGCTAGAAAAATCAATGTTGATACAAACCTTGGATAATTCAAAGAAAGGTGAAGTATGAAAAGCATACACAGTCTTGAAAGCACCCTTGCCCAAGACCTCATCATACTGAAAAAAAAAAAAAAATCAATACGCTACGTTTCCTTTACAGTGCGAAGGCGTCAATAAAAATTAAGAAATAACCAACGAAGAACAAGCTAAAGGCGCAAGGCTAATCACCATTACAAGTGCTGATCATCATTTTACATTGCATGCGAATTTCGAACAATGGTTTGAAATCGAATAGCAGGTACTTCGATTATAGAATAATTAAAACATCCAAATGGTAATAATAATAATAAATTGAAGCGTTGATTGTACCCGAACGTATCTGCCGTTGGGGTCTTTTTCCATGAAATCAGTCTTTAACTCAGGAGGTTCCAACGCAGAGTAAGTTCCATTATTAGATGCTAATTCAAGGAGGCCGACACCACTTCTCATTCCCGCAAACGAACAAAAATCACGCAACAAGAAGAAAAACAAGAAGGAGAAGAAAATTAATGGATAAATATATGACAGAATACTGGCAATATATTTATATTTTGTTGTTCCTTCGGGTGTGAGAAGGCCACGGAAAGAATGCGGGAGGAATCGAGTGCCGATAGATAGAATCGGCATTCGACGTCGTCGTTTCCTTGCACTAATTGTTGAGGAAATGAACCTGCAAAATTCATAACCTCAAATTTCCGGCCACCGCATTTGCTTTCCATAATCATCAAGCCAATCCCACAACCACCTTCTCCTTCATTAACATCGTAATAATCAGAGGAGGACCAAAAAAACAAAAGAAAACGGAATAAATCAATAGATGAGAGATGTTTGAGCAGGGAAAGATGAGATGACATATGAGGTTCGGGCTAAATTGAAGAAAATAGGAGGAGGAAGGGCAGTTAGGTTTTAAAGAAGCTAAACTCAAGGTACCAACACACAATTGTCCGGTTAATTTGAATTCCATAAATTCATCATCATATTAATTGAAGCTGTTAACTAACAATTTGTTTTTCCCTCTCTTTTTCCTTAAATCAGTATTAAATTCATTTACCATTTTTAGGAACCTCGCGGCTAAACCAGTTTCAGTTATCTAAGAATGATGACAATGGTCGATTTAGGCCTCCATAGCATGCTAACCCGAGTACCAAGCCCACACCCATGAAAATCTCGCAGAGATTCAGATGCTATTGGGCTATAACTTCCCTGCCTTCCAGCCCTTTTTTGGGTTTACAATGATCCGGACCTATCCATCCCTCTCCTCAATGACTGTTTTCTCTAGGTGTCATCTTCTCAAATCCAATCTCATGCTTTCAGTAAGTCAAAATTGTGATTTAACGCTTGTATGGTTGATCAACATTTCTATATATACGACAATATATTGCAAAAGATAATTAAATTCATGTACAAAAGCAGGGGAAAAAAAAAAACCCGTATACAAACTGAAGCAATGGAAGCATATCAGCGCAACTGAAGATTTGGTAATGAAGTTGATGAATTAAACTAATGACAATCCTATGCATGCTGTCAAACAATTCCCAAAAAGAAAACGTTCAAGTAGTCCTTCCTGCTACATGAAAAGGGTTTTTTTTTTTTGTTGCTTTCTTCATATATTACATATTTTACTTCTCCCGGTTTGTCAAATGCTCCTTTGACTTGTGCTTTTGTTGCTGCTCCTGTCAGGTTACTACTGTTACTAGTGGGAGAATCTCCGAGTTAGATGGTGGGTTTTTTTTTTCTTCTTATTTTCCTGTGCTGGGTTCTGGTAGCAATATTACGGTTCAATGTTAATGTCAACTTGATGTTGCAGCAGTCATGAAGTGGTCAAGGTGAGTTCGCAGGACATTCTTAGGTTCTTGTGCTGCAAACTGCATTTCTTCAATCAAAAAATCTAACTTTGATAATTTTTTACTGGTTTCCAACACAATTGCCGATTCTTTTCAGGTTAGTTGAAGATGTTGGAACTCAATCATTCAAGGGTTCTTCAGATTTTTAAGGTGCATATTGCCATCTGCTAAATCTATCCTCAATTCCATCTTGTTTGCAACCTCCATTTCCATCATTATTAACGATACGGGAATGTCACATCACACACTAATGGGGGATCACGATATCAATTAGTCAAAGGGAAAACTTCCTAAACAGCTTAAACGTTGTGACTAAACACGATAAGGCGTATGGCTGATGAGCTGCATGGAGCTAGCAATAAATGTGAATCAAGTTCCCACATGGTTGTAAGAGCTTAATAAGCTGGGCGTGAATTGACTCAGTAGCGGTTTCATACCAAGTCAAATCAGGCAGCTACAGTGGCTCCAGTTGACTTTACAATAATTGCATGTTGCTGGTTGTTGCTCTCGGTGAAGAAAATTCCTCAACTCTCAAGTCCTAGCTATAAGTTGGCAACTTAGCTTCTCTACTGGCCGCAACTTAATTCAGTTTGTGTAAATTGTCAATTAACGATAATTAATGGTCCAGGCTAGTTATACTTCTGAAATGTTCCATTCATGAAAATCATATAATGTTAAAGTCAATTTAATTTAAAACTTGAAATATTTCAGTAAAATTTTCAGACAAAGCTATTATCCGCTCCTGAATCTGTCATTGACAATATGCATGTTCACATTGACGAAATGGAGATTCTTATGGTCCTGTGTGAAGCATATTTATTTCCAAGTGACTATACTGGCCACTTGTTACATTTTTGCCAATAACCAAAATACGTTAGAAAATAATGTTCCAATCAACGATTTGGGTCTTGTTTGTATCTAACAAGTTATAAGCCTGAATCATCTTATTATGAACGTTAATTAAGAAATTCTGGATTAGCCAAAGCAATATTAATAATATGCACACGGTGTATGCATATGCTACATTTATTATTACCGTTGATGATTAACTATGAATTATGACGTACCAAAAAACTACCCACATACACCTATTTATACCTAATATTATGATCTCACATGCACTAATCAAGGCCAAGTGAATGAATGTATAAGATGGTAAGTAGCTGGGTCAAAAGCAAGCTCTACACCTGCTATTATATCATCATGTATTTGGCACTTTCCAATTTGGAAGACGGTAGTTGATATTTAGTTGGTTGAGTTTCCTCCATTGCATCATCTTGCATCTAAATTCTGTAATATCGTTCGTTAATTAAAAATGTGATGCAATTAACGAAAGGAAGCTTACGCATTAGCATCAATGCCAGCTAGGAAGTCTCTCTCGGCCTCCACTCTCAGAATCGAAGCCATGGCGATAGGAGTAAGTATTACGAGCTGGATTAACATCAAATATGATTTGGGTTTTACAAGCATCAATCTTATGAAACTGAAATACACAAACGTTTAATCGATCCATTCTATAGAAGTAAAATAAAGCCACATGTAGCATGATAATTCATGTTTAGATTTACAATTATATATGATCGCGCAAGTATCTTTCAAAAAATCCCCTGAAACAAGAAAACCAACCAGACACACATGCAGGAAACTACAGTAAGAATTATGTAACCGAAAAAGGAAGAAGGAGGGATCAGAAATGCAATGATCAATCTCTGAAAGATGAGGGAAAACAGGGTGACTTGCTCCATGTTTTTTTATGAAGCCCTAGAATCTCCCAAGCTTTATCCTGAGTCTTTGAATCACATCCACTTTGTACTAGTGTGAAAACCTTGGCCACACCACCCACCTCCATGAATTCTTCTGCTATTTCATTGCTATTACAAAACCTAAAAACACATAACAGCAAACTTACTGCTTTATCATTCCCGACATGAGAAACTCTTAGAATCTTTGATAAAACCGCTGCCAGGCCTATTGGGTGGGCGAGAAAGGCCGCCCGTCCTTCAGCTTTCCTACAAAGTTTTTCAAGTATAATTAACATCATCTCACAAGCCCGTTTCTCATTCTTCTCAGCAAGCAATTCAACAAGAACGGGAACCAATCCTCCTTTAATGGCTTTCTCTTTATTTTTCCCAAACAGCAAAACTTCCATTAAAATGGTTAAGACTGCCATGCTTCCATTTTTTGAGTTTTGGTCCTTCAATATCTCGGTTATACTCTCAAATAATTCTTCCTGAAGTCCTTCCTTGTAAGTCCCATCCACCAGTTTGAATATGGACTTTAGGAGTACAGCAGCTTGAATTCTCGCTTGGTTGCACAAATACTTCGTCATTATCATGCAAAGTGATCCGATTAAAAGCCCATTTCTATTTTGGGACACTATCTTTAATGTATCATCAGATGGCTTCAGAAGACATAACACAGACAGTGCTTCATCGATAAGTATCGATGAGAAATATTGACCGGTGATGTTGAACTCATATTTGACAATAAGAGATGCAACAGAAGAATATAAAACATCATCCCCAGTAAAGAAAGTTCTGTTACAAAGCAATGACTTGATTTTTCTAAGAGATTTTACCTGCAAATGAGGTTGTTTGATCTCTTCAAGAACCTGGCTAAGAGGTATCAACACATCACTCATCGGTTGCTGTTTTTCTTGTCCAAGCTTTTGTGAAGGTCGATTAAGCACCTGCCATGATTGTATCAAACGCAGAAGATTGGAGTTTGGGGTAAGGGAGAAATCAGAAAGAGGCTGTTTGGTAATGGGACAGGTGATGTGATTGTAAGAAAACAACCACTTCTGAATGCTCTGACGATCAAAGGTCATTCCAGTGCAGATAATAACCGGATCTTTCATGATCTCAAGAGAGATGGGGCAGACAAAGAAGGACGGTATTTCGGAAGATTGAAGTTGGCAATCCATACCAAAGGTGGATGATGTTCTTGCCAAATTCGGGAAATAAAGACGAAGCGTTCGATGAAACTGGGATTTGGTTATAACATTATCATCACCAAAAGCAAGAGCAAAAGGCAAACAACCAGTAAAGAAGAAGCAAACTTGGCGTTGGATAGGACAATAAATGGGTTGTTTAAAGAGTTGACATTTGAATGGTCAAAAAGAGCACATAGCGGCTGAGAAAGATTGAAATTAAAGAAACAAGGGAAAACGACTGGGAGGTGGTGCCACCGGGAAATACCCATCATTTTATTTTTTTTATTTTTTTCATACACCCTATTTATCTCTCATGTTACAGAGGAGGGTGAACCTTTTTTCTCTTAAATTACATTAATTTATTTATTTATTTATTTTTATTAAAGCTAATATTTAGTTTATGGATATGGAAAGTCTAGATATATATATAGCATTAGCATCCCTCCGAACACGGCTACAGGCTCTGGCAATCAAATTGAGTGGACCTTGATCCTTGACTTTTACCAAATTTCTTTAACCTAGAAACCCTAAAAGTCTTCATTCATTCATTCATTTCTGGCACCTTCATCTTCACTAGAATGCCTTTGAATCCACTGCAATTACTGTCATGTTCATGGTGAATTTGATTTAAAAATGATTTCATCTGAATCTGGGTATAATACAGTATGTTGATTGTCCAACACAATCAAACTAGTTTGGTTGACTTCTTAACCAGGAAAATTAATTAAAATTATAGCTTGCGAAACAGGGGCATTCCACAGCTACCCGATGATGTCGATCCGAGTTGCTTATTTGACTAAATTAAAATGAAATTATGTATTTTTGAGCCATGTCTACAACCTTTGAAACTTCTCATCTGTATTTTAATTTATGATAGATTCAAGTATACGGTATTTTTTATTAATTTTAAATTTGAATATCCAATATATTAATAATTTCTTGATGCACTACACATACACATCCATCTGTTTCATGATGTATTTTTTGATAAGAAGAAATTTCCGTCTTAATCACACTACATATATATATATATATATATATACAAACGGGTTAGATTAAAATTAATAAATAAGGATTAAGTAGGCTATTAGGTTTAAAATTTGAGTAGACGGGGCAGATTGTCAAACCTGTTTTTAATCACAAATCATTATCTCTTTTGTTTTTATTTATCTTGATCAGCAGAGCTCAGTTTTGAAATCTATATATATATATATTATTTCAGTAAAAATAGAAAGGAGTGTTGCTTGTCAACATGGTACAGCATTGCGGGTAAGCATATAATATAATAATAATAATAAAAACATAACAAGATAGATGGTGGATATGGAACACAGTTAATGTATGGTACAGCGCCTTCCACGACAACTTTAGCCCGATTCTACCCGCACCTCCAACATGCTTTTAGCTAAATCATGTGGACCTGTATATATATATATAGATGATCTTCGATCAATTTATTAATAAAGATCGTATATCAAATATTCAGTACGTTATAAACATATGGTCAAATATCTTTCGGTCTATAATGCCATGGAGAGACAAAAAGAGAGCACTTTATACATGTTTGACTAGTCATGATAAAACATTTTAACCATAAATTCAAAATAACAAACAGTAATGTTCAAACTTTAACGTTCATCTTCTTGTTTTAGGGTTTTTTCTTTAATCTTTTTATAAATCCAGGTGTTTTAAATCATCAAAGCCAAAGCCTGGATAAAATATTGTTTCTAAATGCAAATTTTGCGTGCAATTCTACGGTGGTTTGGTCAAAGAGTTATTGGGCCTTACGAGCATGACGCATGGGCCTTCGTCTCTAATTAATTGCTACCTTATCGGGCTTGTGCCTTTACTAATCTAGGCAAAGCAGGAAGGATAAATATATATATAAAAGATCTGAGGAGAATAATATGAAAGCAGGCATACAAGGAGGAGGAATGTTTGGAGGGACCCTCTGAAAGACCAGACAAAAAAGGTAGTGGATTTGTCAGAATTTTCTCAGGTCATTTAATATTATAATATAAAAAGCTTAAATCATACGCGGTTATGATGATCTTTCCTGGTAGTGAATTGAATCGAGATGACGATGGGGATTGTTCTTTAAAAATATTAGTGGGTTATTAAAAATATTCATTAGGTGAGCTTTTAGTTGGGGCAGGTAATCTCTAATCACTCATCCACTTTATATTCCAAGTACAGTTTACTTCTTTCTTCCTTCTTTCCAAAAATCCCATCCCAACTTATTTATTGCTTCATGTACTTTCCTCAAAGCTTTCATTTGTTGCATTTTATCGTTGGGGAAAATCCCATAAGAATGTCTTTCACAGAGATTTTTTGTTGGTAATGATACCGCCGAGTGCTCTGCTTTTTATGCACACTGCATATTTTAATGAAAAGGAGTTCTAATCCTTCCAAAACATGAAGTTTTAAATGTAGTTATTAAGATTGAAATCTATTCCTATTTTAAGTGAAGTCCTGGATCAATATACGATATTTTTTATCGAGAGAGAGAGAACAGCTTGATCCCTTCATTCTCTCCGTCAAATTATTTCCTTTCATTATCCAAAAATTAACTAGCCAACATCGCATACCCTCAATCACCTGCTATGACGACCTCCAATCCTTAAAAGCTTAACATAAAATATCCAATAATTAATTTACTTAAAGAGTGTTGTATGATAAAAAGTCACTATGATCTCAGAAAACACATGAATGATTTCGAGAATTGACTAACGATAACGTCATTTGAAAGTTTAAACCATATTCCCGGGCTACGTAACTGATCCACCTGAGAAATCTGTACATGTGGAAAAATGTGTTCCAGACACCTATAAATGTCGACAAAGAATTGCCACATTAACTAACCTAGAAAAAGTAAAGGAAAAAAGGAAACGAAAGGAAAGGCGATCCTATAGCTCAGTCGAAAAAGTACGACAGGGAGTAATCATCAAATCTCAGTCTCGCACTGCATACAAAAAATAATAATAATACATAAAGACAACTCTTGAAAGTTGAAATTAACCAGAGTACAAATAAGACCGCAAGTACTTGGATCTGGTTCTGATAGAAGAATTTATGAATACAGTCCATGGAGCTATGGGAGAAAACCCCATACATGTATCAAACTTGTATTCACATCTTCTTCTATCTCTCACACCAATTATATATATATGTGTGTGTAAATGGAAGGAAAACCCCTTTTGAAGCCAAACCAAATGAGCTTCAAAATTTTTTACAACTGCTCATAAACAGTAATGAAAGAGGAGAAGAGTAAGAGAAGAGAAGAATCCCTATCTGTTAGTCCTTGACAACTTTCAACATGTGATGACCGACCATGTAAAGTAAAAGATAGCGAAAAAAGAAAAAGGCCAAAGCAAAGAAGATACAAAAGTAGTTTTCCTGGTCTTCCTGTCTGTCTTTGATCTTTCCTTACCATGATCCTCCGCCTCCACCAAACATTCCATTCCAAAATCCACTTGTAGTTGTATTATTAGTATTACTAGTTGCTGTTCCTTGTCCCTTGCTTGGATCAACATCATGATGAGTCGTGCCCGAAAACTGTTTCAGCTCGCCCAAAGGAAACAATATCTTTCCACCATTGTCCTGAACTCCGAATCTATTTCCAACTCCAAGCCCTTCAACTGAAAAACTAAGTGTTGGCTTGAATTCTTGCATTGGGAATCCGGAAGAGTACAGTGTGTTTGAATCTGGGATCGGTGTTGGGATGAACGAGTTCAAACCCCTTGAAGCAATCCCAGTTCTTAGCAGCTCCAGAGCTGAAGTATATGATAAACAGGAAGAAGAGTCATCAAGTTGAATTTTGATATTGTTGTTCTCAGTTTTGGGTACTTCAATAAAATAACATGTACCTTGACTTTCCTGCATAGCTGCAGGGAATGCTAGATTGAGATCTTGACCTTCATGAATCTTAGGGTTTTGGGAAGAAAACTGTGAAATGTTTGGTGGGTTTAGATCAGGAAGCTTAGATATTAAAGCTGATGATGGTGATGCTACTGCTGCTGCTGATGTCGAAGACGAAGATGACGTCGAAGATCTTTTGTTCTTTCTCGAACCTCCTCCGACAGGAACATTTCTAAGTGATCCTCCTTCTGTCCAATACCTTCTACAAGTCTTGCAAAAGTATCTGGGTTGAGTTAAACTATAGTTGTTGTAGTAACAAAATTTGGTGTTGGTTGAATTGCATCTTGGACAGTTCAATTGCTCCTGAGGCCTAGCTTTTCTCTCTATTGCAGGTCTTGAGCATGTATTTGACGATATTTCTTCCATGGACTTGACCAAATTAATATCCTACAAACCCTAAACCTAGTGAGAGAGAGATACATAATAAAAAGATATCCACAGCAAGACCATCACAGAAAACCATCTGATCCTTCAATAAATTAAACAAGGTTCCGAGAGGAAACAATAACAACAAAAACAAACAGCTCAAACAAGATAAAACCGAGCTTTTCTCTTTTATGAAATATATAAGGAAGAGCAAATATAAGGAGAAGGAGTGTGTATATATATATATATATATAACTAAAAAGAACACAAAAGAACAGATGATAATACCAAATTATAGCTTTTCTTATCCCTTTATCACCAGCAAAAAGCCGAGAAAAAGAAAAAGTGCAGTGCTTTCATGTTGCAGGAACGAAAGAATTAAGATTTTTAATCCTTCCAAAAGGATAATTCAGATATAAGGGTGGGAGAGTTTACACTTTCCACATGAACATCTCATGAGAACCCAAAAAAAAAAAAAAAAAAAAACCAAGTTAAAAAGTGGAAACTAAAAGCACCAACTTGCGATCTCTCAGAACTAATTAACTAGTGGAGAACATGATCCAAAGCTATGTTATGTTAACCTTTAAAATAAAGCTAGCCCTAAACAAGAAATTTCAGAGTTGTACACATAAAAACTATATACTATAATTATGGGAAAAAATTAATAAACAAAAAGAAGAAGAAGAAAAGAAAAAAACAACCCACCTGTGGCCATGGAGCAGCATCCATAAATTCAGAAAGAGAAAAGGAAGAAAAAGAAAAGAAAGTGATGACTTCAGAAAGAGAAAGAGGGAGATAGAGATGGAAGAATTCACCTCCTTTGTCTGCAACTGCTCTTTAGTGCAACAAAGAATGTTTTAGATTGTTCTGTGCGCTGGCTTTATGTGGTGGCTCACTTTATGTTGATATATAGAAGATGATGAAATTTTTTTTTATATAATACAAAAAGCATCCCCATATAAGAACTCCAATCCCATTAAACACTTAAAATTCTACACTTTATACTACAATTCATAATTCATTTTTATTTTAATATTTTAAAATATTTTACGATCATAGTCTAAATTTATTATACTGTCTTGACTTGTAAAGGGTTAGAGATATTAATTAATATTATAGATATAGGAGTGGGCACATTAAATGCGGTGAAGAATTGTCTGATTAAAAATTCTATTTGGGAACATATTATATATTCCATTTAAGTGCATAAATGAAATAGAATATGTTTTTATTGATTGTGGGTGGAATGATGAGTATGTGAGAACTGTGTTTGTGGGTTTCTACTTTTTGACCTTATAATGGACAAGTCTTTGATTCTTGTTCTTTTGCTGTCACCTGTTTTTAGTGTTTTCTTTAGGACCACTCATGAAAGCAAACAACAATTAGGGTTTTTTATTATTATTATTTTTCCTTTTTTCTTTTCGTGTTTACTATTTGGTAATATATACATTTTATTATAATAATCAATCTCGTTTCCAATTTGTCAAAAGATCCTTTCTCACCATATCTCTGCTTTTTCTTGCTTTCGGAGGCAACTTCCTATTCCTTGCTTCCTCTGCAATTAAACTCAACTACTTAATCCTCCTCGTTAATTATATATTTGTTCTTTTAATGCATGTTTCCTGCAAATATATATATATATATAATTTTATATCATTATATTTGTTTTCTACGAGAAATTTATGAATTTTTTAGAAAATATCTAATTATTGTATAAGATAAGTGTTTTGAACTTCTTTGATAAATACGAACAGTTAAAAAGCTTAATGAAAAAGTAGATCTGGTGTATTAGTTTTTAATTATTAATTAATTAGGAAATTTGATTCTTCTAAACAAATATGGATTTTGCACGTGTAGAAGAGATTACTTGTTAAGCAAACTTGGCTGCTTTTATTTTTTGACACAAACAGTCGGGCATTTATCGTATATGCTAAAAGGAAATAAACGGAGAATGATTGTAATAAAATAAAGTTGATCTGCCAAGCTTCTGATTAGTCATTGTTATGATTGTACTATATTACATGGAAAAGACTCACACAGTAGATTTAATTATAGTCTTTGTTATGATACAGCAATTGAAGGCGTTCATCAAGCTTAATCAGTTTCCCTTTGTGCTTTCCCAACTGTAGAGAATACAATGAACAATGATGGTCTAGAAAAATTAGTATGAGAGAAGAATGAAAGGAATGATGCAGAAGGAAGAAGAGAAGAAGAGGATAGCAGATGAAGGAGATGGGCAGCCGACATGATCCGACAAAAAGAAAGTGGAATGGGGCCCAAATAATGCGCCATGGAAAATCTAATGTTGGAATTCTTTTTCCTGATGGTGACAGCTTCGGTTTCAAAATTTTTTGTTTCTTCCGATTCGCGAAAATGGGGGAGGGAGGCCTGCCATGGGCTCGCCTATCGTCAACTACCCAATCTCGCTGCACCTGCCTCTTTCTTGTAAGGATTTCTTTGAAGTAATTATCAGGGAATATTATTATATGTAAGCTGAACATACGACGTGTTTATGTTGTTAAATAGGGATGAAAACAATTGGTTGTGAGGCGGATGGTTGCCATCTCTGCACCTATCTTCTTCCCTTTTACATTTCTTAACTACTCTCTCCACCATACCTTTGTTGACTATGCCAATGTCTTCCGTATAAAGAAATCCTCTCTTTTTCTCAACTTCATTTATATAAAATTAATGCATCTTCTCCGGCTCTCATTTTCTATGCTCCTCTGCTTATTTCACCATTGAAAATAATGAAATACATCAATTTTTTAAAATTTTTTTAACTCAATCTATATGTTAACGATATAATTTTTATTCATACTCTGATATAAAAATTTTCAACATATTTTCTCTTCACTTATCATATTTGATTTTGAAGTTATCATGAAATAACTGTTAAAAATATAAATACATCTTATTGATATAAAAATTACCTATACCCATTCCTCCAAATAGTTTAAAGGTCTATCTTTTTTGGATGTTAAATTAGTTCATTTATGTGATTTTTCATCTAGAACTTATTTCTTATTTGTATTGTTTTCTAATATTAATGATCACTTCCTATCTTGATCAATCTCAAATACATATGTGTATGTATTAAAATACGGATTCAAGTATTTTTGATCATGACTCAAACATTGTTTAGATGAGTTCAACCTATCATATAACATAATAAATTTATTAATATAATTAGATAGTGTTAATTTTCATTAAATATGATGTAAATATTATATTTATATCAATGAACATATAATTATTATTATACAAACAAATAGTAATATTTAATAGAAAGTAACCAATATGCATGAAAAGGATTTTGTTTGAAGTGGTGAGATAGGATAGATATTTGGCATCTCCAGGATGGAAAGGAAAGGATTGGAGTGGGCATAATAGCCATCCCGTGGATGCATGGGAAGGAAAAGTTGTGTAATGCTTTTCTGTTTGTGTAATGCTTTTTGTTGACATTATTATCAATCATCAATCAAATTAAAAACCGCATATACGATTCCATTGACTCGTGGGAAAGCTGAAATCACACGGATGGAGATCACCCTAGCTTATTTTGCTTACTGGACAAAAATGAATTTTTCTTGTTTTTATATAAAATAATTGAGCATGTCAAGTGCCTGTTTAACTTTAAACGTGAAAAACATGTTCAAGGAGCTTCTGCATTCCACGTCTTCCCCCCTTCTCCTTTCCCAGGTTCCTTTGCATTTCCTTCTTCGTTTCTACTCTCTAATTGCCATGTATGAGAATCTCCGTTTATTCTGGTCTTTCGGGTTTTCGAAAACTATATCCAATTCAAGTCGAAACCCAGAAATCCTAACATCTCCATGTCTATGGGTTCACTCACTTCTTGAAAAACGATGAAGGAAAGGAGAGGAATTGTTTGATCAACTTGGGCTAAAGATAAGTCCCAATTGGGCCGTAACAGTTGAATCTCCAAGGGAACAACATAGGTCAATTTCTCAAATTGGTGTAAATTTTTTTAAAAATTCTTCTTTTGAGAATAAAAAAATATTCTCAATTTGTTATGTTTTTGGAGTTGACCGCCGGTTTTACCAGCGGCCAACTGACATGACGACGTGTTAATGATGTGGCAGTCATTATATTAATAATAACTTTAATATTGTATTATATTAATAATAATTATTATAATATTAAAATTAAAATTAAAATTATTAATAAATTATTTATTATTAATATTATTAATAAATTATTTATTATTATTATTATTATTTATTATAGGGAGGGACGTGGGTAGGGGAGGGTAGGGGAGGGACGTGGGCTGGGGATTGCATTTGGTCGCTGGTAAAAGCAGCGGCCAAATTGAAATTTGACTGTCACATCATCAACACGTCGCCACGTCAGTTGGCCACTGGTAAAATCGGCGGGTAACTTCAAAAACATACCAAATTGGGAATATTTTTCATTCTCACATCAAAGGAAGAATTTTTTAAAAAATTTGCATCAATTTGGGAAATTGCCCAACAACATATGGGTACCTCCGAAAATGGATAATTATAGAAATTATAGATTTTAAAATATAATAATTTTTATCATAAAAATAATGATTTTTTATGATCACTTGCAATATATTTTAATTTAAAGAAAATTTTTAAAATAATTTTTAATATGAATTTCTGTGAACTTAATTAATATTATATATATTAAATCAGAAATCTAGCCATCAAAATGGAACGATTAACAACAGCGACGATAGTTGTAATAAAAAGAACAGAAAGAAGCACGTTGGGGATTTATGATGATAAATATATTAAAATAGGGCATAGCCGACACCATAATAATGCATTTTATGGATGGAAAGTTGGCTCCACCGACGGAGCAAATAAACGAATTGTAGAAGAAGCTGAAGGAACATCATAATGGGCATTTATATAAAAAGAGCGAGTTTGATGTATGACACGAAAAGCCATTAATGGAGGAGGATGGATCCATCTGATCTAATAACTTCTCTACTTTGAAATTTTGATTCTGTTGTCAACATCACACTCATCATTAAGGTTACCACCTTTAACAACATCATCAGACTTTCTTCGCATGTCTCTTTAATCTTATCTTCCCTGCACTTGTTCTATCATTATTTAGATTTTAGAGTGGTCCATTATTGGTGATTTATGGCCACCAGTTTCCAGTACTAGCATAGTACCCCCTTCTTTAGACCCTGCTGTTTTTCAGAGACTTCCATTACTGCACTCTCTTCCACATGCTGTTTCGTTTTCAAGCTTCACCATCCGATGCATATGTAAATCTATATTCAATATAAAACTGGTTCTCAGATAACGATATGAATGTAATTATTTTTATGCTATAAAAGGGTCAATCTACAGCAAGTTTTGGATCCAATCAAGATACACCAGGTGAATGATAGACTCCAAACATGGAAAAGAGAAACCCGAATGTGATCATTCATCTATATAATTATTTTATGCGTACTCATATTTTATTTTGAGTTCCATAATCTTTCAAACTTTTTGATATTCGTAAATGAATATATGATCACAGTCATATAAACTGTTTGGGTTCAAAATTGTCCACATGCACGTTACAGGAATAACATGATTTGTTTTGGTCTTAAATCCATATCAATCAATGATATATAAATAATATACGTACATCTCTCTTTCCCATCGTCCGTTGCTTGCATTATGAGCAGCGGGAACCAATTCAAAGCAAGAAGACGATGCAACTGAAAGGCACAAGACAAGGGATGGTGGCCCGGCTTGCCTTGCCATTTGGTTGTCGAAAACTTATCGGTACTCTGAATTCTTCATACACATCGTTGTCTACTTATGTACCACCACTAATATTTGCGTAATTAAAATGTACCTTTTTGTATTTTTTTCGGTCTACAGCCGAACTAATCACTCGCAAAGAAAGTATGGTCACTTCTAAACTATTTATTTTGGCCAGACATGTTCTTACCATATGTGTGTGTTTGTGTATATATACGTATGTGACCTCTTATTTTCTGGTTGCATGCATCAGTACAACCTGATGTACAGTTTGTTTACGTAGGATGGAATCTTGTTAAACTAGAAATCGGAAGAGAACAGTAATCGCTTAATCTTCTAAATCATAACTGCATGTAGTAACTTGTTGGTTACTTGGATTTCTCATATAGACCAGGATGTCCCAGTTTCAATGGCATTCTCTTAGAGAAATAAAGGGGATGCAACGAATGTTCATGCACATGCACATGCTTTTGTGGGTGTTGTCTCTCTTTCTGTACGGAATTGTGAAAAGCCTGAGATTTATATATCCATGGCATTTCTCTAAGTATAGCAACCCACATGCTTGATGCTAACCTCTTCCCAGTGGCGGAGCCAGAAACTTATGGAAGGGGTTAATTTTAAATAAATACCTATAACCAGTGGTGGATTCAGACAGTTTAGTTAGGTTCTAAAATTAAGAATCACAATCCAGAATAATATAATCCTGAAAACCTAATTGTTAATATGGGGATTCAATGAATAAATTCAATTGCATCTAAATTTATGCAAACAATTTAAAAGATATTTAATCCTTTCATTTTAATAAAATCAGATATCAACACATTCCAAGAAACAATATTTCTTTGAGGCATTTCGACAAACACCTAGAAAACATATAAATTCACAAATTAGTAGATAACGAACTATCAAGCAAAAAAAAAAAAAAGAGAAAAACCATAGATATAAAATGTTAGTCTTTGAATGCTAGTCATCTGAAAATTTAAATAAAGAGAGAGAATGGAAATGATTAGAAGTAATCACTTGAGTGGTTTAACCTTAATCTTTCATTGATTGCTTATTTTCTTGCTTACTAATGATATAATAATATAGAATGGAAACGTGGTTTACGTAATTAATCTAGTAAGATTTAACGTGCATGCATGCTAAATCCTTTGTTCATCTACGTTTAAGAGAAGATATCTCTTAAATGTAAAAGAAAAAGAAGAAGATTTGATAGACATCTAATTGACCACACATCAGAAATTTAAAAAAGTCAAAGATGTAGATCTAACTCCTGGTTATGGTACAACATCAAAACAGATTCAGAGTTGAAGACGGGAAGAAAGATGGCGAAAAGAAAACGACGAGAGGGAGGAGATGGGAGCCAGGCCGATGACTTGTCCATCATCAAGAAGGAAAAAAGATAAAAGACAAAAGAAAGCTCCCATGACTATGGTCTAAGATTTTGGTTTACGGTTTTTAGGGATTTATTTCAGTATTTCTTTATATATATATATATATATATACTTGATTAGATGTGGAATATGGGGTGAAATGTTGGTTCAACAGCCGACAAAAGAAAAAGGTGTACTCTTCCCTTGTGATTAGGAAATGAGGTTACAGTTTCTTGTACTTGGTGTAATTGCTTTTACGTGACATTATATATCAGAAACTATTCCTCCCAATGGGCTTTCTTTTTACACTTCAGTTTCCCCTGTGCCCTTTCTTCTTTCTTCCTTCACAAAATCCACTCAACATTACCCGATCTCACCAAGATTTCATAGCAGTGACCAGCAGAGGATCTTGCAAGTTGTAATTTCAGTGGGGAATGTGCGTCTGAAATATTTCAATGACAGTCTTCGTGACCATGTGATCATCAACCATTCATTTCTATTTTCATATAGATATCAAAGGAATCATGTGAAAGTGGAGTTGAACCACCCGCACCTTCTTCTTCTTCTTCTTCTGGTATGGAGAATGGCTGTTGGGATGACGAAACCTTGTAATAATCGCTCCCCTCTTGGCCCTTTAATCATCGGTCTCGCCTGCGAAAATAATTATCTATTTTGAAACAATATATCTTCCATAATATTGATGAAAGGATTATACATCCGGTTCAAGATTTTTATTTTATTTAATATCGATGTATTTAATAGTTTTTAATTACATCTCTGAGGATTATCATTAGAAAAATAGACCATGTTTTGAAGATCAAAACCAAAATATATATATTATTGTAATCTCAATCCAGCAATAAATAATTATTATTATTGTGAATCTAAGTTGTGCTTAATGGATCATAAAATTTATTTAAATTAATAACGTCCACTTAACAAAATAGATGAATATGAATTTCCCTTTTCTTATGATCCCGTTGATGGAACTTTTTTTTTGGAACCATTTCAGCTATACAAATTCATAAATAAATTACAATTAAAATAAGATTAGGAAGAAAAAATTACGAATGGTAAACGCTAACGGAAGCCCGCCAAACACCGCACCGTGAATGGAACACTAGCATGGCTAACAGAGAGAGAGAGAGAGAGCGCGCTTGGCTGAGAGGGCAGGGAAATACTGTAATACTGTAAGTAAGGTCTCGAATTCTCGTATTTCGGGCTTAACCCATTTCACCCATTTCGAGATTTCCTTTTCTGTATCTCTCTTCCTCTCTATCCAGTATTTTTTTTTTGGCTTTTTTTTTATTATTTTATTCCCCAGTTTTCTGAATATTTCTTTAGAGGTCCCTTCAGTACCTTCTGAATAAAAACTTGATGTATGATTTCGGCCGGAGAAAATCCACAACAAAGGTATGTAGAGCGAAGAGTCGGTGGCTTTTTAAAGGATGCAATGAAAATTTCATCCAAAACAGCTTCAGGTGTGTTGTAATGAATCTCCACACCCTTAAATCGCTTTTTGGTTTGTTTTTGTGTTTCTTCTTCTTTCTTTCTTCTTATTTTTCTTAATTTATTGTGTTATATTATTCGGTATGGAGTTTCTTTGTTTATTTCTTCATAGTGAGCTATTTGTAGCTTATTTCTCTTACTCTTTATTTTCCGTATTCTCGAAACTGATTGGTCAATTGCTTTCTATTTTATCTGCACTGATCTGTGTCGTTACAGTGAAATTCTGATAGTTGAGTTTTGCTTGAGAACTTATCTACTTATTGTACTTCATGTTTCCTTTGAGTTTTCTTCGTTAAATTATATAAATATTACCGTATTGAGATCTGTGGTTTTTCGCCTTACATTTATCTTGATCATTGATTGAATTATTATTACTTTGAACAATGGGTTATTTAGGGTTTCTGAGAGACGAGTGGTTTCTTATTGATTTGATGGATTAACTTGAATTGCTTGGTCAACAACCACCATGGGGAGTTTGAGTGAAGAAGAGGACCAATTCTTTGAATCCCGTGAGGAAATTACCTCTGCGTCTGATTCAAGCTCTGACTGCCCTGGTAATTTGGATTCTGATGATTGCGGCGCTGTCAATTCTTTGCCCTGTAGTTTTCGTTATGAGGTTTGGATAAAGAACCTGGGAAGTATCCATGACCGGCGAAATAAATTTTTCAAATGGATGGGTTTGAACGTGGATGCAAATGTGAATGATGATTGTGGTGATACGTCTTCCAGGGATAAGGAAAACGTGGCAGATAGAGTGCCGGAGTGCAGTGATGCTGTTTTAAGATCATCAAACTTTGATGACAGGTTTTCATTAAGTCATTCTTCTATGTCATGCTGGTCTAGTGATACTTTAGAGTTGCTAGACCGGGCAATGGAGGAGAGTTTCGGATGTAGAATTAAGAATTTAGATGATGGGACAGAGTTCATTGTTGATGAACTTGAACAGGATGGCATGTTGGGAAGAATTCGTGAAGTGGGCTCAGATCGATTGCTTACCATTGCAGAGTTTGAGAGGAGTCTTGGGCTATCTCCTCTGGTTCAGCAAGTGATGCGAAGAGATGCTGAAGATGTATCAAATTTGAAAGCCGCAAGAAAGCCTATTAAAATGGGATGGTTGAGGAGATTAGGTGCTGTTGCTTGCATAGTTGACAGGCAAGTAGAAGCTGGCAGTACCAATGGTCTCTATCCTGCTGCGAAGGCTCAAGCTAAAATGGTTAGAGCTCGATCGTATAAAAAGCGGTTCAGAGAATTTTCTGGTCTTTTTACGGGACAAGATATTCAAGCTCATAAAGGCTCAATTTTGACAATGAAGTTCAGTCCTGATGGTCAGTACCTCGCAAGTGGCGGTGAAGACGGAATTGTTCGTGTATGGCAGGTGTTGGAGTTTCATAGATCAGATCTTTTTGGTGAACTTGATATAGATTCCTCACTTGCTTATTTGGCTGCTAAAAATTCTTCTGAATTAGTTCCTCTTCACTTAGATAAAGAGAAAAAGGGTAAACACAAGAATCTGAGAACAGCATCTGACTCAGCTTGTGTTATAATTCCTCCAAAAATTTTTGGAATATCGGAGAAGCCAATTCATGAATTTTTTGGGCATCATGGGGAGGTATTAGATCTCTCGTGGTCAAAGAAAAGGGTGAGTAATTGCTTAAAAAATGTTCAGCTGTTATGAAGTGCTGCCGTTGGCTTTGTTTTTTGATTGCCATTTTATTTATTTTTTTTGCAGCAACTCCTGTCATCGTCTATTGATAAGACTGTTCGCTTGTGGCAAGTGGGCTGTGACCAATGCCTTCATACCTTCTCGCACAATAACTATGGTTTGTTGTTTACTTTTATTAGTCTTTTATGAGTATGCTAGTTTTAATTAATTTTCTGCTGGTTTATGGGTATGGAGCATTGACTGCTTTCGCTGAAATTATTTATCATAACTTATGGATATCTTTGTATCATAATACAGTAACATGCGTTCAGTTTAATCCTGTGGATGATGATACCTTCATCAGTGGTTCCATAGATGGGAAAGTACGCATCTGGGAGATTCCTGGCTGTCAAGTTATCAACTGGACTGATATAACTGAGATTGTTACAGCTGTTTGTTATCGCCCTGATGGAAAGGTTTGGGTTGATCTCTTCCATTAGATTCTCAATGTATTTGGGTTTCACAACTGATTCTGGACAAACCTCTTATTAATTCAGGGTCTAGTTGTTGGCTCCATGACTGGCAATTGCCGTTTTTATGATGCTTCAGGTGTGTTTTCATGTCTTAAAATTTATTTTGCACCAAGACATAGAATTGCTGTTAAGAAATTTAGTAGAATTCAATCAATAAGGGTAAAATGGAAAACGAAATTTATCTTGAATTTTGAAAATTGTCACTTAAAGTGGAACACCAAAGTTAGATAACATGGACACTTAAAAAAGCAAGGGAGGAGTATGACGTAAGACTTTTGTATTGATTGAAATATACATATTCTGGAAACTTGCTATGCATGTAAAACAACCACTTAAGCTCTGTTTTTGTCTTTTTTATATATATACATTGATTTGAAATGTTACATGTTTCCTAAGTGTCATCACACTAGCTAGAGCTTGTAGAACTAATAGAAGAGTAAAGTGGAAATTGCAGACTGCCAGACCTAGTTATTATCTTTTGAGAAGAAGTAGATGCACGCTTCTAAGTTGATTTGTATGTATACGATGATGCAGGAAGGTTGCTTTGTTGAACACTAACTGGTGTATTTTGCATGGATCAGATCATCATCTACTGCTGTCTAAACAAACATGCTTAAAGGGTAAGAAGAAGTCGCCACTTAAGAGGATAACTGGCTTTCAGGTAAATATCTTTCTCATCTCTTGGTCTTCCAAGTTCATGGGCTTGAGTTCCTCTCATGTATACTTCGCGTTCCAATTCTGCATGTTGTGCAGTTTACCCCTGGTGATCCAACCAAATTAATGGTTACTTCTGCTGATTCACAAGTTCGTATCCTTGATGGCATAGATGTAATATGCAAATATCGAGGTGCGTACTCTTTTCGGTACCTTTCTACTTTAGGTCTCCCTCTTGGTTTCATTCTTACCATTCCCTTTTTTTGTTCATTAAGGCCTCCGTAATGCTGGAAGCCAGATTTCTGCATCGTTCACCTCGGATGGCACACGCATTATTTCAGCAAGTGAGGATTCTAATGTCTATAGCTGGAACTATATTACTGAGGATGGGCCTGTAACTCAGGTAAAGAACAATTGGGCATGTGAGCATTTCTTCTCAAACGATGCATCAGTTGCTATTTCCTGGCCTGGAACGGCATGTGGAAATTCTATTGCTGGAAATAAGTTGTCATGTATGAACTCAGGGCTGTGCAATGACGAAAGAATGTTGATACACACTGAATTGGGCGAAAGTTCAGAATGCAAGTTGTCCTTTTCTTCACCTGACCATTTCTCGATGAGACATGGGTTCTTCTCTGAGTCATTGACCAAGTGTTCTGCAACTTGGCCAGAGGAAAAGCTTCTTTCAGGCTCACCTGGCATACCAATGTGCAAATCCCATTACAAATTTTTGAAGTCATCTATACAGAGCATGCAATGTGCTCCTTGTGCATTAGGTTTGGTGATTGTAACAGCTGGCTGGGATGGACGGATCAGATGGTTCCAGAACTTTGGATTACCAGTTCGTGCTTAGATATCGAGGTTCAGCAGAGCTTGAAAGAATAATTTCCTTTAAAATTGATCGGTTTTTGCAAGACTTAGGATTACGTTATCATCCGCAACCATCGTCTTGAGGATGCAACCAACATGGGGGATCTTGGAATGATATTTTCAAGTGCATAAACAACTGGATTTGTGTACGCATCCACGATAAATCAGGTCTTGTGCTTTATGGTGCACATTAGTCCGCGATATCGATGCTGTTTAGCAAGGTCTAGCCTTTTGGATTTCCAGCTGGATTTCTCATCCAGTGTATATAACATTCATTAATTTATTTACCTAACAGTGGCGGCTTCTGCATGTCGAGTCTGAATCGTAGAGTCATGTCTACTGCCGCGGTTCTGGTGTATATTTCTCTCTTTTTTTTTCGGTGAATTGGTTAAGGGGAAATCACTGCAGGTCGTTGGGGGTTGACAGTTCTGGACATAGGCTGGGCAGTCATGTCAAATGATTTAGTTAGCGGGTCTTTCATTTCATAGAATATGATGTCTGCATTTTTAGACTTTTGTCTGCAATTAAACCCAAGTTATGCCTCTCTTCAAGTTTCTCGCTTGGGAGGATTTCTTTGACCGGAGTTGCTTGCTTGAATTTGGCTATCCAATTAAGCTGTAACACAGGCAACCCGTCTGAGCAAGTCTTGATTAATTTTTTTTTTTTTTTTAAATTTTAGCATCTACAAGCCTGGTCAAATAGATTCCCACATCCTTTCCTGTGTAAACACTACGTGTTAGATCTCATATAGCTTTGCAAGTGTTATGCTTTTTGAAAAAATAAATTAACTTTTTAATTACTTATGGCTTCATCCCCCAATATAAGGTGTAATTATAGAAGTATACTCTGATATTTGACGGTACAAATGCAATCTTTGCTGCTAGTAGCTGCTATATCCCACCCAGCTTTAATGTTAGAAATGTTATCTACATGTTACTGGGCATAAACGAATTCTATAATAACCTAATATGATCTAAATGTATTTCAGAAATACTAAAGCCCAACATACACAAGAATTCAGAAACTGATACATTTCACCATTTACGTTTGAGAAGGTAACCAGTGATTTGATTTGCATGAATATACGTATCTGCAACAATTTTATACGGTTATTATCTCGTACCGGGAGTCAAATTTTCACCTGAGATATTGTATTTTTAAACCATTTCTATGCAAGCTTATATGTGCCAGGCATTATTAGAAGGACAGATGACTAAGAAGGGTTGTTGAGCAATTCATGCACAACTGCCTGCCAATCATGCATATCGTGTCAACAGTTGGTCTATTTTCTATAAATTGCTTCCTTACAAAAAATTGTATGGGAGAAACCAAAGGGTAATTGTCAAATTTCATTTGCCAATTATGCGTGCATGGCCTGAAAAGGAAAGCAAGTCTCTGAAGATTGTTGAGCTAGCTTCATCTTTAGCTTATATTTATGTGAATAGTTTGGATTTCAACACCAGAGTCTAAAGTAGCACGAAGAGAACAAATAATATGGGAAGAGCACCTTGTTGCTCGAAGGTAGGGTTGCACAGAGGACCCTGGACTCCTAAAGAAGACACTTTGCTTACCAAGTATATTAAAGCTCATGGAGAAGGAAATTGGAGATCTTTGCCCAAAAATGCTGGTAATATTATATCCAATGGACCTTAGCAATTCTTTTTTGGAAGACTTAATCATCTTCTTCATTTCACATGAATATGTAATTTCATTTATTGGATTTAACACGTTTTGATTTGGCCAATAGCTGATAATTCGCATGAACGCCTGACCGTTTCTGTTTATTTATCCGTATACTTTCCTTTCTGTTAATGGCTTGATTAGGTCTACTCAGATGTGGAAAGAGTTGTAGACTAAGATGGATGAACTATTTAAGACCAGATATTAAAAGAGGAAATATCACACCTGATGAAGATGATCTTATCATCAGAATGCATTGTTTGCTTGGCAATCGATGGTCTCTCATCGCAGGAAGGCTTCCAGGACGAACTGATAATGAGATCAAGAATTACTGGAATACCCATCTCAGGAAAAGACTTGGAAGTCGAGGAACTGACCCTAATACCTACGAAAAACTAAAAGAGCCAGTCCAGCAGGAAGGTAAAAGAAGCAAAAATAATTACAAGAAAACTGGAACTATCGACGGCAAGAAAACCTATAAAAGCCAAGTGAAAGTTGATCCCGAAAGGCCAATAAAGATCCATCTTCCAAGGCCTGTTAGGTTTGCCTCTCTGTCTTTATCAAGAAATGATAGTTTGGAGGGAAACAGTATCTCTAATCTGTCTTCATGCCAAGGAGGTACATGTTCAAACAGCGCAGAAGGAGTGCTAGGGAATATTGATGTGATTCCTTGGTGTGATTTCGATGGTAGCCATCACGATCGTGGAATTAGCTCTCTTGTTGGAGATGTTGATGACGATGATTACATTAATGGCTCAAATCTTGCACTTCCAGAAGACGACAACTTAGAGAAGCTTTACGAGGAATATCTGCAGCTCCTGGAAGCTGATGATGATGAGAGGAAGTTATACTCTTCTGACGAATAATTTGAGCTAGAAAAGAGGTTATCTAATAATGTGCAAAGCTTGTTTTCTGCTTGACGATGTCGAATGGAATGTTTAGCTTGCAACTTGATTCTAATCCCAACGATAGATTGTAATTTATGAAAAATAAGATTATGAACAAGCAATATTATGTGCACGTGCATGTTAGAAACAAGGTTTTGGGGTTTTCTACGTAAATAATAATAGGGTTTGTTAGAATTAATCATTTATTTTTAACGAATAATTTGAATTTTTTAAACATGATTTATCATATTTATAAAATTAAAGAAGTATTTAATTCAAAAATCATAGTAAAATATCATATACATTCATTTCCATCTTAAAAAAGGGTAATTTCACTCATTTCAATTACGAGAATCACTTATTTCAATCACATATGAATGAATGAGCCTCGCTGAGAATACGGGTCCGCGGATAAAGCTGCTAAACAGCTTTGAACCAAGCTTTTTATTCATACGCATAAAGTTTATAAACCAATCTGCTGCATGGATATTGCGCATGCACCGTCAACATTCAACATAAATAAACATACGGTGAAGCATGTAAAGTCAGAGACAAAGTAGTGCCAGGGGGCGTCGGTGCGAGTATATAATAGTAAAACTATGTAAAAATATTGGTATTAGTAAGTCATTTTTGGAGCTTGCCAATTTGGAACAAACAAGTCATTCAAAAGGATATGTAAATAGTACAATTGGTGAGATCTAGATTAATACTTGCCATTAATTAGTTTCTCCGTAAAGCTAGTGGTTATTTAAAGGTCGTGGCGAGCTTCCTATTCCAGTAATGGAAGAGGACGGGCCATTTCTTTTTTCCCTTTCTTTCCTATTATGTATGTATCCGTCTACTTTCTTTTTGGTCCTAATCCATCTTCAAAGCTAATCTACTAAGCT
Organism: Dalechampia spathulata; assembly: GCA_948192965.1. Classification (NCBI taxonomy): domain Eukaryota; kingdom Viridiplantae; phylum Streptophyta; class Magnoliopsida; order Malpighiales; family Euphorbiaceae; genus Dalechampia; species Dalechampia spathulata. The sequence continues at coordinate 73,032 of CANYBF010450127.1, forward strand.
AATGATTGAATTAAGCAAACTCACTTTCTAATTAACAAAAAATAAACTGTCCTTGTAGGGTTTAGGAGTAATCTGTGATACCTTATTTTTAATTATGATTATTGATTTTAAAAAAATATCAATTTTAATCAATAAAAATTTCATTATTCCTAAAATACTCTTCCTTTTAATTTATATTTTATTAGGAAAATTAAACCTAATTAATAATTATTTCAATTCCTTTTTTCATTATTTTTCTTTGCATTTTTATAATTTCTTTTTTTCTTTTTTCTCTCCATCTTTTTAACTTTTTTCTTCTTCATTTCCAACTTACTTTTTCTTGTTTTCATTTTATTCTTCTTCTATTTTCTAATTATTTTTTTCTTTTATTATTTTTCTTCTTCTTCTTCTTTATTAGATTTGTTATATTTGTTTGATTTTATTTCATGATAAATATTTGAAAATAAATATATACTATGTCATATTGATAAATGATATATATTGATAAATAAATAAATAATATATATATTTTGATAAATATACGTATATAAATATAATTTATTAATATATATCATGACATATAATAATGAGTATATTTATATTATATCAATATATTTTTGTTACCTAAAATATTGTATGATATATATTTATTTACATCATATACTAGTAAATAAATATACATATTTATTATAAAAAGTAAAATTAATAAGAAGGAAAAAAAGAAAAAGATAAATAGTAGCATCTTGAAGAGTAAATAAATGAAAGAAAGAATGAGAGAAAAAAAACAAAGAAAGAAAGAAGAGAAATAAATAATTTTAAAAATATAAAAAAAATTAATAATTATAGAATTTTTAATAATATAAAATAAAAGGAAAAAGTAAACATAAAGTTTAGAAAGCTAAAAGCTGCATGGAAATTGGGGGATGTCATTCAATGTAAATAAGCATACAGAGAAGCATGTAAAGCGTAGTGGTAGGTGTAAGTATATAATAGTAAAACTATGTAATATTATATTTATTATTAAGTTATTTTTGAAGCTTGCCAATTAAGAACAAACAAATCATTCATAAGTTTCCGTAAAGCTAGGGGTTAGATGACGGTCGTGGCTAACTTCTTGTCCAAGTAATCGAAGAGGACGGGCCAAATTTTCTTTTCCTTTCTTTCCTACTATGTATGTATTCCCCATCTCCTTTCTTTTTGGTCCTAATCCATCTTCAAAGCTCATGATTGAATTAAGCCCAATCACATTCCAAAGTAAACTGGGCCGAAATAATTAAACTGGGTCTGGTTTTATTAAGTTGTTATGAGTGTCGGCCTAACTGATAAACGGAGAATGACGACGGTTAACAATGAATGAGTCCTCCGGTTTGCACCCCCTTGGACGTTGATAAAAAAAAAACAAAAAACAAAATATTCGGAATTCAGATAAGGATTCAAATGGCAATAGAGAGCTGAGACACAACCAGTCAAACTACACTCCCGGACCTGACTGACACGGAGCAGCACTAACCGCAAGGAAGCTCCGAGGGAGCAGTTTCTGCTAAGTGCATTAGAGTCCGGTTCCTGCTTCTAAATGGTGCGTGTTTCTGTTTGAAATTATTTACGGTTATGAGTAGTTTTGTGCCGAGCATTTATAGAGGATGGTATTGGTGATGGTCAGGGATAAACGACGATCACATTACACTGGAGGTTTGCCTGTTTGACCGGCCGATTCATCATTCTTACGTTTTTTATTTAAATAATCGTTAGCATTTTGTTAATTATCTTAGTTTTTGGAAATTTCTCTCTCTAAAACTGCATTTACTCACTCCATGCTATTTCGTAACTGGTAACTCGATTCCTTGATGAGTATTCTAAACTTATCCAATTGTTCTTATCCATACATGTTGGCATTTCACTTATCCGGCTAAGAAGCTTCAGGTAAGTAGTTGCTTTTTTTTTTTTTGTAATACTGTACCTAGTTGTTGCATCTTATCGTAATTTCTAAAGAAATAATTTGCTTAGTGATTTGTAATTTGTCATCTAGGATATAAGAAAGTATTTTTAAGTTATAGCTCAGACTGATCTTTGTTGTACTGGAAATCAACTTTTTGTTTTATCTGTCGTGTGAAGAACAGTAGAAAATATGAAGGAAGAAATAATTTCTGTTTGCAGATTACGTTGTTTTGGGCTTTTACTTTTGACCTAGCATGGATAAAGTACAAAAATGGATTCCAACCTCCTCGCACAAGCTTTTATTTCCTTCAGGATGGGTGCAGATATAAAATGACACAATCCTGCGATTAAAAAAAAATTCCTATTAAAAATAATCATCAAAAGAATCCCATATCTTCGTTGGATCGGTCTCAGAGTACGCCAATATCCAGGGAATTATTCAAATCTGCACTAATATCTGATACATTATTTGAGTTAGAGATTTTGAAAATTCGTTTTGTCTAACATGCTCCTACTTAAGTGCCTAATAATGCCACCAGCGTGTAAACAATAAGATTTGACAATCTATTCAATCTTTACACATCCTTAGTTACTCTGGCCTTCATTGATTTCTGTTAATTGATGATGCAGCTTCGAGAGAGGTCTTGGTTTGCTAGTGCTTTAAAAATTATGACTTCAGTACCTTGCTCCTAAACCGGGTCTTCCTTGTTTAAACAAGCAACCTTTCGATGAACTCTTTCTGTCTCCTTCTGGTTCCGTCATTGCTGTTTGCCTCCCGGTTGTAGATCCAGAGCAGATCTGATGTCTTCTTTGATATTGACATCACTGAATTACATTTGTTTTCTCCATTAACTCGTCTGAATTCACAGGTTTATTATTTGAATCTGAAGACTTGTCTGAGAACAATGTTTACATTTTGATGAAGTGTCATGCAGAGATGAGTTGTTATTTTGAAGCCATAAATTGTAATATTGCAGTTGATATTAAATAAATTACTAACAATCTTCTGAATGCAGTTGAGCAAGTAAAATATTGTTGCTTTTAACTTTCTTGAACTGGAAAGCAGAGCTATACTACCCATAAAACTTTGTCTAGCAATGTCATGTTGATCGGGCATTCTGAATCAACATTGTTAATAAGAATATGATTTTGATATCTATGTATTATTTGTAGTCTTGTACTTACCTCGTCGATGTTAAGTCTCTGATACCAATGCTGGCTGGATGTTTGCTATCCTTCCACGCAAAGCATCTTGCCCAAATGAGCATCCATGTCAACTGTTGAAAGGTACCAAGAAACTAAGGTAATCTGTTGTAACACTCTTAAAGGAGACACTTCTTTGTGTTCCTCTGAGATTATGGAATACTCATTTGAGCAAGAGGCCTTCCTGTGGAAGGTAATACGCTAGTTTCCCTGTTATTCTAGGAAGAAAGGCAGTGGATTTATATTTACTCTTTGTTTGAATCTCATCTAACAGAATCTCCTCATATTGTGAGAGGTTGTTGCACCCGTTTTAAGAGGATTGCTCTATTTTCGGTTTACTTTCTATCTTTATGATAAGTGTATGTTGGGCTGTTAGCTGAATATGTATTGCATACCATGAGAGGATGGTTCAAATTTTTGTCTCGACTTTCCAGTACTTATTATTTAAATTGGAAATAGTGTTGTTCAGTTGATGCTCGGAAAGTTGGTTGAAATGTTGTAGATATGGTAAAATTTTGCTTACAGATCTACCATATGCTGTTTTATTCTATGAATTCTGACTGTACTAAACTTGAGTACTAGTTTCTATGAGATGTTATTCTAGTGAGAACGACAGCACTAACTTCTTTATTTTAAGACATATACGCTTATTTTGAGAGTATAAATGGATTAAGGCTGTTGTTATTTGTCAATATTTCAAGAGTGCTACATTTAGAAAATTGAACATTGTTTCTCTAGTATGTTTGTTTGCAGATACACTAGAATGGCAGAGATTTTGCGAGTCTATGCTCCATGGAAGGTAAATTCTACCGTAGGTATCGTTCTGTATCCCTATATTACCCACTTATACTCTACTCAACTAGTGCTTCATAATCACCTTGCAATATATACTGAATATATAAAAACAGTTGACCATGAGATAGCATGCTTCTATCAAACTTTCAAAAGCATCATAATTTTGTGATGATAGGTGGTTGCATTGTTCTTTGAATGCCTGTGTCATTTTCTGTGGTCATTAGTTGCATGCTGGACCTCTGTGGACCTTTGCGTAGTCATAATATGCCAATGTTATCATCTTCCTGGTTCATTTCTTGGTTATGGATATTGATCAGTTTCGCATGAATACAAATTCTTCCCCTACTTCATAGTTCTTGATTTGATTTTTCAATTTACACATACGAATCCATATAAGCAAATCAACTCCAACCTATCCCACTGCTCATCTGATGATCAAATCTTAAAGACTAATTCCTCTTTGCTCTTGCTTTTATCTTCCAAGAGCATGAATGAGCAAGCAAAATGTAGAAATTTTCTGGGTGTCAGAAGTTGCTAGCTCATCTATAATATCGAGTTGCATATTTGATTATTAGGCTATCGGCTTTACCTTTATTTGTTTAACAGTTAGATCAATGAAACTCACATTTTAAATTTCAATGGCAAAAGATTTATGTACATATATATATATATATATTGCAGTTATTAATTTTTATATATGCACAATAATATCATGATTCTCATATTTCTGGAACATTTCATGGTACTTTATAAATAAACAATATTATGAATGTCACCATTTTTTTTTATGTATTTTACAGTATTTTCATAAAAATTATGACGATAAATCAAAGTATTGATATAAAATATTCTTTTTAATAATATTTTATGATATTTCTTGGTCATAATTTCACCACTTCGAGTGCCACCAATTTAACCTTGGGAGAGGTGCCTCACTAGCTTTTTCAGAAAACCAACACCCATGATTGTTAATTATTTTCCACCAATAATAAGCCCACCCCAGAAAAGAATCGGCTAGGTTCCGATACGTAGCTGGAGAAACACCATTTCAGGTGGATGCTCTTCCTGTCAACGTTGGAGAGTCGTCATGGATTCCTTTGGTTGGTTGTCATGATAAGATTCTACTGCGTGTTCTACGAATAAGCTAAATAATTTAACTAACTAACCCATTTTCTTCAAATATAGATATAAATATACATATATGTATATATATATATATATTTGTAATTGACCTATCCAATTGGTCTAAATTGCATTTTTGGTTTCTAATCTGCGACTTTCGGTAACAGGTCATGACTAAGATAGGACTTATGCAAATATTTAGTTTACTCTGATATGTCATTTAGAATATGGAATTTAATCTATAAAATAGTGAACCAGGAGCATATATATTACATATACTTATTGAGGTATTTTTATTTTTATTTTTTAATTACTTGGGTGACACTCGATAAAACATTATTGCTTTCTACCTTTATGGCTAAAATTAATTATGGTAGAGGTAATTTAATTTATTTTTCATTTTCTTACCATGAATATCAAAGATGGAAGAATTCTGTATGCAGAAACGGATCTGAAGAAGCTGTGGTTGATGTATAAAATTAAATTCATACACCCATTTGTTAGCTTTTTTTTTTTTTTTCTTTCCTTTTTGAATCATACTTGTCTTTTAGGTTTCAGTAAAGAGAATCATCAGTTGCTCTTGCTACTTGCTCGTTGACACATGTATGGCCCTTTAGGTTCATGAGGATTTTTTTTACTAAATTATCATATATCCATCCATTGACGTTTTTTTAGGGATTTGCCTGTACGTTCAACATTTTCACAGCTATGTGCCAAAGAAGATGGTTGCAGACCGAAGAAATGAAAGGACATTTGCGTTCTTATTAATGGAATCCTTACTTCTTTACACCCACAATTTGCAGACTTGAAAGAAATTGACAACAATGCATACACACTTGCGCCAAAAGAATTCTTGACCCAAAAGTTCACAACCATTTTTATTTCAAAAATGACAATTCAACAATCTCTTAATTAGCATCTCGGCAGATCTGCAGGAGGATGAGGCAAGGTCTCCAACCGTCCTTCCCCATTTTTCACTATAAGCGCCGTAGCTAATCCCCATGATTGGTGCACATCAAAGTGACAATGCATAAACCAAACCCCTACAGAACAGAAGAGATGTTAATTCCATCCGTTAGTACTATTATAAACTGGAAATATATGACCAAGTTATAAAGACTCACCTGGATTGTCTGCTACAAATCGAATTGCTGCCCATCCTCCAACTGGAACTCCAATAGTGTTCATGTATGGCGGATCCTCTAGGTTGAAATTTGCTGTTTGTGGGTTATAGTTACCCGTGCCATAACCCACTACATAGAAGCTATAGCCATGAAGATGAATTGGGTGATTTTCTGTCGTGATCGTTCCTGTGTCCTGCAAGATGATTTGGACCCTGGTTCCAAACTCGAGGACCTTGGTCCTAGTCCCATTCATCGAGTTTGTGTCGTTTGGGGCATTGTTAGGTGCACCATTGACAAAGTCATAGAATTTAAGTGGTGCTTCAGGAAAATCATCAGTGAAATAACCCTCAATTCCCTTGTAATAGGCTTCCAGAACTGAAACAGTTGGCTTGATAAAACTTATATTGTTCATTGAAGCTGCCATGGTTCCGTTATTAACGCCTTGGCAATTTTGTTGCGGATTCTTCGTCCTACATTTATTATCATTTATTCCAATGGTAACAAAGAGGTTCCTGTCAATCTCTTTTGGAACATCTGAAGTATTTAACCCTTTTAGTCCGTCCATGATTGTCTTAACAGCTAAATTATCATTAAAGATGGGTAATTTAGCTGGTAATGACAGGCTATTAGGAACGGCACCTAAGTATTGGAAGTAGGCAATTGATGATATGTTCTGGAAAGGAACACCCTGAGCTGACATGTAAGGTCCCATGGCCATGGAGTATTTTCCAATCGGCTGATCCGCGGTGACAAGGACGTTCATGGTCTGTCCCGGTCCGAGCATTACCCGGCTGGTGGTGAATGGCTTTGTGTATTCAGCATCAGCTTCCACTACTGTTAATTTGTGATTAGCTATTGCAAAGAAATTCTCCATATTTAAGCCTGCGTTTATCAGCCTTAACATATAGGTCTTTCCAGGGACAACGTCAATCTTATATACGTCTGAAACAACAATAACAACGACAACACATAACTGAATTATAATATAAACCCATATAATAAGAATATAATTAATAAACAGTAACTGAACAACTGAAACATGTTTATCGACATTCACTGTGTGTGTGTGTGTGTGTATAGTATAAGTTCTGGGATGATTTGCCTTTTAGATTAATTAATTAATAGAGGATAGAAATTTGATTTTCTACGTAACAAGTTAATATGTTATTTGGTAGAAACCTTTTTTTCTGAACTAATAATTAAAGGCCTTTTAGCACCCACTTAAAAGAGATTTTCCTGTTCTATTTTGGGTTGCATAATGATACCTACACATATAATTGATCATTATTAGGATAGAAAATCAAAACGGAAAGGTTAGATATCACTACGAACCATTAGTAGAACAATTGTAGTTAGGACCAGGATGACCATTGATGGTATAAGCATTTGAAGGAGGAGGAGCTCCGCCACTTGCTAGCACCTGCCTCTCAAGTTGCACAACATCCTGGAGCCAATATTCCCCTAAACATATCCACAACAAAATGATCAATGTGAATACTTTTACTTACATTAATCTCATCTGGATCATGGAGTACCTATCTTGTAATACGTTAAACATTCCAAATGTACAATCACTTACCTAAAATTACTATATGCTCTTCATAGGGGAAAGGAAAAGGGTAAGGTACCCCAGTCTTGGGATATACAACAATGGCACCATAAACAGTTCCTCTAAGCCAAGAAACATGAGCATGCCAAAAGAAGGTACCCTTTTGCTTCACTATCGTAAACTCGTAAGTGAAAGTTTGCCCAGGTTGAATAGGACATTGAGTTATATACGAAGGTCCATCAAACCAACATGATAGTATCTGCCTTACACCGTGCCTTGAAAAAAAAAAAGAAAGAAAAATACAAGTCCCGTTAGAAACATAGTTGAGCACTTATTCTAATAATTATAAAGAACAAGTATGGACATTATTGTACCAGTGGATCGTGGCATTGTAAGGAGACTCGTTGGTAACTTTGGCGATTATTCGATCACCTTCTTGAGCGTAAACGACCGGTCCTGGGTACATATTGTTGACGGCTACGATTTCTTTGGTCTTACACAGTTTTTTAACCGTCATGGTGTGCACCTAATCATAACCAGATCGTATGAATATACATATGAATACATACGATAGTTAAAATGAAATGCACATAGAAAGAAAGGTCAATGAAAAAAGGAAAAAGCAAAGTTTATATTAGTGGAATATGCATTGAAACGAGGAGGATAATATATTGTAAGAGACCTTGAAATCGTAGAACCTGGTTGATCCCCCAGCTGGCCACGGTGGTCTAGCATAAGCGTAGGACACTAAGCCTACGAGCCATATGATGAATAAAGTGGCAACAGGGCCGGTCATGTTTTGGGGATAGAGAGTGCTGATGAAGAGAAGCTGTGAAATGGACAAATGGGGCGGCCTTTTAATAGCAAAGTAGATGAAGTGAAGGCAATATATAATGTAAAATATTGTTCAGCATGCATGGAGGGGGGAGAGACTGCAGAATAGAGTTTTCATTTGCAGAAACTTTTTAAATAATATCAGTCTACCAACTTACTTATTTAATTATAGATGTACTTAATGATAGCATGTTGTGTGTGTGTGTGTGTATATATATATATATTATATGAAGTTTTACCAAGAATTGGTGGCTCAGTAATTAAAATATGTTTGTCAGCTTTCATGATTGCTTTAACATGGATCTGTGATTATAAGATGTTGGGGGCGTGATTATTCAATGTGACCCAAAATGTGGCTATTTTCTCATTTAACTTTTCTCTTTCAGAAAAGAAAATAAAATAAAAGAGATATATTGTAGTATTTGATTGGTAAGGTACACTTAAAGAAGTATTTTTCAGGGAAATCATGCCATTTGACCGGGAAAAATAGGCACACTAGCCCTGCTGCTGCCTCTGGATGCCATGTCCTTACCCCACAGGAACCAAGGGATACCTACCCTACAACTGTCTTCGATATGCTCATATTCATGAAATTATAACTAGCAAGGTAAAAGCATCTTTAGTTGATGGCTGTAAACAACAGTAGCCTGCAACAGCAAAGCTAAAAGAATCAAGTTATGAAGAGGCGTTGGTTGATTTCTGATGATGATGATGATTGCTGGAACATTCTTACCCATTTGGACTAGCTATAGGGTGTCAGTATTTTAACTCTCCATGATCATCTATCCGGTTCAAAATGTTCTTCTGTTTCCATTCTTTCGAAACTAAAGCAAACTAGATTTACTTTTACTCGTTGATCAAAGAAATACAGAAAAATGATGATTAAATTCCTTGTAAAATATTAAACAATTTGGTCATGCTTGCTTTTCGAAGAACTAAGCTATCTGACATCTCTCTGAAATCAGATGCTTTTATACATACATACATATATATATATATATATAAGTTCTTTTGAAGAAAAAGGAGAATGAGTGAAGGTAGGGTTAAGATGGTTGTGCTTTTGAAAGAAGTTTTTTAGGACAATCATAAGCAGTGTTGGTGCACGCCTTTCCCCACCCCCGTACTCCCCCCTCCCGACCAAAAATTATATCCATATTCTGCTTGCAACCCTAAATTATTGACCTCCAAAGCCAATTTCCATGTGGGTTTTCTGCTTAAATCCATAAAAATATATACCCATCTCCTAATAATCAAGATTATGATCAGTTGATTATCTCATTAATCGTTCTTCTGTATCGAAGAAAATGCCAACATCTAACCATATCATCGGCAAATCATGTAATCAGGTGCAACCGCGAATTGCCTGTTTACATTTATGAAATCTAAAACGAAGTTTTCTAGTGAAGAAAAGGAATGTTTGAACGACCAAATTTATTCTGGACCAAATAAAGGCAGCTAGATGATTGTGTCCATTGGCATGACAATGTAACTTCAAACCCACGTTCCACACCTCCCACATATTACTGCCATAACTTAATTTTCTATCTCATACTTGCAAGTTTTTTTGTTTTTCTTTTTAAGGTATTTCTCTGGAGAATATCACCCTTGTCAAAAATATGATGAACTCGAATCTTTCACCGAAGCTTGAAATCTCCTCCCTAAAAATTTGGTATTTCAAGGCAACCACGAAGTTGCATGTGTTTTCAAAAGGATATGAATAGTCAGAGTAGTTTGCCTAAACAAGTCCACGTACACATGTAACAGATTAATTAATTAATCCTATATATGTACTCATTAACTACTCATTTGATGGAAACCAACTTCTTTATTAATTGTCTATTTCACAATCATTTATAAGTTAGATTCCAATCATCACCCCCTAATTTCTATTTGTTTGTTCTTCCTATACCTTCTACTGCTCTCCGAATCTCACGTCTAATGCATTACGTTTTATATATTATGCATTCTTTTTATATAAAATATATAGATAATTATGCTTGATTTGAGATATGAATTTGAAACATGGAATTAAAATAACATATATCAAAACAATCCATTCTTTATAAAAAGAAAATTATAAACCACTGTCATCCAGATTTCGTATATAGTATGATAAATCCAGATAAAAGTTTGGTTCTAAAGGGCTGACCACCGAATTTAATTAAAAGTAATTAGCTTAACTAACCCTTTAAGAAAATTCAGCAGTTGCTGAGTGTTATTATTGATTAGATGCCATTTATTTTGTATTGTCGTAAACAGGATGCTGCCGGCAATGATTTCTATCCATGCGTTGCAAAACCTGGCGGAAAAGAGATTATAAAAATGGAAGAATGCAGAGCATGTACATATTCTACTGTACTTCGGGAAACAAGAATGATGTATTGAACCTGCTCGTTGAAAAGAGAGGATGCAAATAATATAATATGAGATTAGAAATATACATATATGATTGTGTATCGAAGTGGTTCTTTTTTTTTAATGCGGTTCAAGGCCATAGCATATAGACTATAGATATGTATGTAATGTGTTGAAATATTAGTTTGATAAGATTGGACTTAATGAGGAGTTACATCTATTATTATTATTATTATGATTGTAGTAATTCAAAAACTAAGCTATTTCGGTTAAATGATAAATATGCATATAGTGATTAGAACATTGGCATTGAGGATGGGGGGAATGAATCAAATGAAGTTAGTCGGCAATCTTAATTCGGAAAGGCTAGACAATCATAACAACCCATCTAGAGAGTATTGAGGGAGATAACTAACTAATAAATAAATATCAAAGTGACATCCCAAATGTTTGTTTTATTTGGTTATACTACTAACATAATCGGCTTATTCCTAATAATAATGGTTTTCTTATAGTAATGCACAGCTAAAACTTGATATGGATGTAAGTTATATTGGACCCATATCCTATTATGAAGCCCATATTAAGATTGAGCTCAATTGTATTTCCAATCATAATAAAATGTTCTTTCTTTTCTTCTTGAGACATCATATGGATCAGAAAAAGATAATAAGATTAATCTAGGCAGAAAGCCAGAACTAAAGAAAAAGAAAACAAAGGAAAGTAGAGGTAATCAACAGGACGCAGACATGGTGAGAATTTGATGCCCCATGAATTGGCATCGAGGTATGTAATGCTGATCGATCATGTTGCATGTGGTTCGGCAATATTAGACAGAGAATCATTCATCATGACGCTCAGTCTTGCGAGTTCAGGAGCCAGATAATCCGCCAAGAGACAAAGACATGTCAAGCATATGTCAACTACTTTAGTGATGAGACTCTTTATTTATTTATTTATTTATTAAATGCGATATGTTGTTCTTAAAAACAAATTTAATGTCTATATCTTAATCGCACCATCAATATGATTACTGTCAACTATTATTCTTAGAAATATAGTATAAAAATGTTTCGATGTTGAGGTTCAGAATAGGAATCAAACGCCGGGAGTTTGGATGAGGATTTTGGAGGAGACGCCGTGGAGAAGGTGATCACTATATATGTTGCTTCCTCATTGGAAGATGATGCATTCGTGTCTGATTTTCTCACCTCTCCTGAAAAAGGAAATGGGTTCAATACTCTGCCAAGTGGTTCCGTCTATGTCCATCTACCACTCCTTACAATAAGTGTTTAGAAGAGTTCATTACCCAAATACGTTATGCAAATCACTTATTGTTTTATTTATAATCGAACTAAGTTTAGATCAAATTTTTAAAATTTTTTAATGTATCCTAAACTTAAACAAATTTAATTGAACTTTAAATAAACCTAACAAACATATATTATAATATAATTTTTTATTTAAAAATATAAAAATCATTAGTAAAATTATTATATTTCATAAATATTTACAATTTTATATCAATAATTAAATTAAATAATATTTTTATATATTTATATGATTATAAATTAATAAATTATATATCTAAAATTAAATTTTTCTACATAAATTAAGGAGCTGATTTACAAATTTAAATCAGTAAGTATTATTTAGATTGAGCCCAACTCATTTATTAAACAAGCTTTATTAAATAAATTTGAATAGATTTTTATGGAATCGAGTTTCGAATAATTCATAAACAACTTTACTCCTTTGCATTATCTGGTGTGTATGAAAAGCATGATAAAAGTGTGGATCCTAGCCTACTATGCTAATCATGTTAGACAACAAATCTTCTTTCTCAGTTCAACTAATAAACTCTGTGAATCGACAAACCATAAACTCTCCCGTCCCTTGATATCAAGCACAAGCTACGGAATTCCCTCACTTGTAGTTGAAGTGCATTGAGCTGCCCAATTACTAGAAGGCTCCAAGCCACAAACTCAAACAAGAGCATGAAATCAGGATGCGGGGATCCTGTAATCATACAAAGAAAGGCTCCCCTGCTAATGCCGCAGGAAGCCTTTTATCATTGACTCCAGAAAGCTAGAAACTAAAGACGATGCTAGTTTAAGTTTCCATGATTAATGTATACGTCATTAAGATTTGGTTCAGCTCCATATGCATAAATTTTCAGGTCAAAACTGGTGCTGCTGAAGTGGAAGGAATAAAGAGTTGTTTCCTTAAATACAGTAATTCCACCTTCCAAACCATATCCATAGATCCTCAACCTGCATGATTGACCGATAGCAGTAACACTGACAGAAATTCAAGGCATGCACGCCAAGACTTTCAAAAAGAGGAAGAGACTACCAGAGAGAATAGCTTGTTGCTTAGCATTCAGCACTGAAGAAGTGAAACATGAGGAAACATTCAAACTAGCCATTACCATTAAAATGCCATTCTCAAAATCACGCAAGGACTCTGTTTCAATTAGTAGGAGCATACCGACGGGAAAATTCTGAGTTCACGTGAAAAGGTTCCCATGTATAATTAACGAGCTATAGATCCAACAACTTTTAATGGTAATCGTCATTTTACAATTGTAGGGCATCGCTAATAGATGATAATAATGGTGACATCAAACATCTTAACGCAGGGACAACGTGGGTAAGAAACGTGTAAAACATAGATATAATCTACATTTTTTGAAATCCAAAGAACAAGGCCAATCACTTACAGAATTCCTGCGATTCAAAATTCGATTATTTCGCAATAGAAAGGAGTTGCAGAGAAACCCCCGAGAGCAAACTTTTAACAGAACATTGTTAGGTTAATTTGATAATCAATTAACAAAATACAAACCCGAGGGAAATTCTTGCAAAGGTTTGCCTGAGATGATGGTTATTAATGGGCAATGGTGGCGGAGGCTGGCGTGGCAGTACTGTAGGGCTCAGAATTGTCGCGGATGGTCTGCTTGGAGAGTATGAGAGGTCTATCCTTAGCATCTTCATCATCATCTTCAGGATCAGCAGTATTGAGATTGATGCAGGAGCAGCGTTCTAAAGATGCGAAAAATGCGGAGGCGACGTTGCTGCCCACCCAAGAGGCTACCCGATCAATCTTATCGCAGGAGATGAAGCTGCCGCTGTTGTTGGTGCTATTTTCCATCTGCGATCCTGAAGGGTAGTTCTAGTGGGGATTGGGTTTTGATGGAGGGAGATATGGTTATGATGAGGATGGGGGTGCAGAGATTATGAAATTGACAGGAAGGAAGGGGATCATACAAGGAAAGAGGGAATGAAGTGAAGTATAATCTTTGGAAGCATGGTTTGGGGCTTTTTCCTCCTCTCTCTCTTTCTTTCTTTATGTAAAATACCGTTATTATTTGTCCGTTAATTAGGGCGAATTAATTGTAAATAATAAATCTTTTGATGTCTGGCTGTTGAATATGGTGATATTTTCTGCTGATCCGTATAAATCTGCAACATCGGATATCATCCTGATTTTATGTTTTCCTTCCTAATTGAATGAAAATATGATACTTTACTATTTAAGTGTATGATTTTATTATATTAAGTGACTCCTACGCTATAATCCAAATGTTCCACGTTAACTTTATCGTCCACCCTTCTTCACACTAATTACCCCCTCATCGCAATAATCTCACCACTTTTATCCTCTTTTTTTAACAAAATGTTAAATTCATTTATTTCTTGGAATTTTATAATTTTTATCCTTTTAATATCAAGGGAGTCATTTATCAATATAATTTTAAAATATTTTTCAAAATTTAAAAATTGAATAAATAAAAAAAATTTCACTTAAATAAACTAGAAATGTTAGGCGTGGACTGAAATTGAATTTGTAACATGTGTAATTTGAAAGTACCCTCCATTTCCTCGCATGTAATAATGGAACAATGATTGGTACATTCATCTCGAAAATACGATCCCATGGATAATCCAGGGAGATATTGTCAAAAAGGTAACGACTTCGAAACGAAGATATCCCATAAAGCACGTGGCCATATACGCTGTCGTTTCCCATGATGGCACAATTGTAATTCACTTGTGTTAGACCGGGCATCTCTCCTTGTCGGGACGTGGCTTATACTAAACGGAGGCACTGGACGGAAGCAAATGTTACTGAAGAACGAAGCAAAGTGAGCGTGCTTTTAAACGAAGAAAAAGAATTGAGAAATTGTTGATTTTCGTTGTAGTTGGTGGCGTTAATGGATTTCGTAGCACTGTTTCTTCCCTTTTTCGTACTGAAATTCGTTATCAAATTAAAATACCCAAACTCCATGATCATTACAAGTCTCCTCCACGAAACCATCATTCCCCACTACTACCACTTCCATCATCACCGTCACCAACACTGATCAATTCCTCTCTTCACCATAACCACTCCCCTCCTCCTTGATATTCTCCCAGTTGGTTCGATTTTCTCTCCGCGCTTCTATGCATCATATGCGACTTTCGACTTAGTTTTTTCGGGTTCTTTTGGGTTGTTGATGGCAATTGTTATTGGTTTCACCTTCATTGACGTCTAATTTTTACACTGCACTTATCATGTTTCAGAAACGGCGCTGAATTGAGTTGCGGTGTATTATACTATCATCTTCTGTTGTTGCAACAATGCCAGGTCTATTCTCAGTTAAAACTCCACCAAAAACAGCGCCTTTACACGTCTCGCTCGTTCAAAACGACGACCAAATCAACAAAAACGACATGAAAACCCCACCTCCATCCCTGAAGCGAACCACATCATCGTTCTCCTCCGAAAAGACTCCAGAAAAACTCCCAGTCGACGGCAACCCGGATCTGGGTCCTTTTTTATTAAAGCTTGCCAGAGAAACCATCGGTGACAACGCCAGTAAGGCCTTGGATTATGCGTCTCGTGCGTCTGCGTCTTTTGAAAGAAGTTCGGGTTCGGCTCTGGAGCTTACCATGAGCTTGCACGTGCTAGCAGCTACTTACTGTAGTTTGGGCCGGTTCGAGGAAGCGATTCCGGTTCTGGAGCGTTCTATTGAGGTTCCGGATCTTTCTAACGGGTTGGATCATGCATTGATGAAATTTTCTGGGTACATGCAGCTCGGGGACACGTTTTCTATGTTGGGGCAGTTGGATAGATCCATTTCGTGTTATGAGTCGGGTTTAAATATCCAGATTGGAGCTCTTGGGGATTTTGATCCTAGAGTTGCAGAGACCTACAGGTATAACAGAAGTATTTTCTATCATATAACAAAAGCATTTTCTCTCTCTTAATCTTGTCGTTACCATCTGTCTCTATTAAGTGATGACTGCTCGAGGTTTATATTAATAGCTGCTTTTTCCTTCTATTTTTGCTATATCAGAAATAGCAAAACTGCCTAAAGTCAGCTCCATCACTTTGATGGCGGACCCACATGTTTTCTGGATGATTGAATTGATATTGATCATGCATGAAAATGGAGTTTCTTTTTTACTATCCTGATTTTGTACTTGATACCCACTTCAATAATCAACTAACTATTCTTTTCTTTCCTTTTTAAACGGGTAAAAAAAGCAATGCTACTAGTCACGTGATTAATTGATTTGATTATTTCACTTCTGAGGTCAGTCTTTGATATATATGTACTCAGATATCATGTTCAGTTGTGACATGAATTATCACTGAAATCACATTCTCTGACAATAATGTTTCTAACATGCAAGTCTCTGAAACCAGGCTGGTCAAATTTTGCGAAAGTGACTATATTGAGTGTTGGTTCTGTTGAATTTGCATCGATTGCTTGTGAGGTTTTAATGGTGTTGAAATGACAGGTATTTAGCCGAGGCTTATGTTCAAGTGATGCAGTTTGACGACGCAGAAAAGCTTTGCAAGAAAATACTTGAAATTCACAAGAGGCATAGTCCACCAGCATCCCTTGTAGAAGCAGCTGATCGCAGGCTTATGGCTCTTGTTAGTGAAGCAAAGGGAGACTATGAATCTGCCCTCGAGCACCTTGTCCTTGCTAGCATGTCTATGATTGCTGGTGGTATGGAAAGTGAAGTTGCTGCTATCGATGTCTGCATTGGCAACATTTATGTTTCTGTTTGTCGCTTTGATGAAGCCATTTTTTCCTACCAAAAAGCCTTGACAGTTTTCAAGTCTACCAAGGGTGATAATCATCCTACGGTAGCATCAGCCTTTATCCGTCTAGCAGATCTCTATTACAAGACAGGCAAGCTAAGGGAATCTAAATCATACTGCGAAAATGCCTTGAGAATATACATGAAACCAGCTCCTGGAACCACAACTGAGGAGATTGCTGGTGGGTTGACAGAAATCTCTTCCATTTATGAAGCCTTGAACGAGCCTGAGGAGGCATTGAAGCTCTTGCATAAGGCAATGCAATTGCTGGAAGGCAGGCCTGGACAACGTAGCACAGTTGCAGGAATAGAAGCACAGATGGGGGTGATGTTTTACATGGTTGGGAGGTACAAAGAGGCTCGAAGCTCTTTCGAGAGTGCCATACTGAAGCTCAGGGCATGTGGGGAGAGTAAATCAGCCTTCTTCGGGATTGTGCTGAACCAATTAGGATTGGCTTGCGTGCAACTGTACAAAATAGAAGAGGCAGCGGCATTGTTTGAAGAAGCAAGGGAGATATTAGAGGAGGAGTGTGGCACGTGTCACTTGGATACTCTTGGAGTCTACAGCAATCTTGCAGCAACGTATGACGCTATGGGGAAGTGAGAATTCTTCTTGTTGCTATTATGCTATTGTCACATCTTTTTAGTTTTATTACAACATTCCGTCTGTTGTTATCTTGAACAGGGTGGGTGATGCCATCGAGATATTGGAGTACATCCTTAAAGTAAGAAAAGAAAAGCTCGGAACAGCAAATCCTGATGTTGATGATGAGAAGAAAAGGCTAGCTGAGCTCCTGAAAGAAGCAGGAAGGGCTAGGCGGAATAAGAAAGGAAAATCTCTGGAGAATCTGTTGGGTTCCAACTGTGATAGGATTACCAAGAGGAAGTCTGGATTTGGTTGTCGTGCTTGATTCAGGATGACTCTCTTCTGAGCTTGGATTTATCGCATACTTCATGTAAATATCAAGTTTAAAATGGATCTCTGTCGTGTTTTGAGATTCCAATTTGCTCAAACTTCATCTTCATTCTCCTCGTTAAATTAATCAGCGGTCTGCCAATTTTCATGTTGTACGTGTGAATAATAATTTTGGCTTTAAAATGTGTGTTGACCGATTTACATTATCCTAATAATGTTACACAAAAGCACTATAATTTAAATCAGACATCATCACAATTGCCTTCTACATCTCTTTTTTTAATGCCCATTATAATCGTTAATTAAATTTAATATTTCATCTTTATTTTTAATTTTGAAAAAAATACAACTCAAGCTATACTTCTTTGCTTTCTAATTTCTTCCGTACGATTTGTCAAATTTCAGTTACAAAATTTTAATTATTAATCATGACCATATAATAAGGACTAAAGCGGCAGTCCTTATTAAAGAACAAGAGTAAAATTTGCCAAGTCTGGAAAGTAGGGACTAAATCGTAAGATAAACACAAATTTTAAGGGTATTTTAGTAAGTCCATATTCCAGAAGAGGGACGGAAAACGACAATTAAATATCACCTGTCGTTTCAAATTTTAAGCTCGGTATACATTTCCTCTATTGTTCAGAGTCCTGAACTAGCTGCTAACATCACCAGACGTAGCAAATGCCTGAAACGAGCTCCACTCTCGACCCAACCGATCACCTCCCTCTCTCTGTTCTCGGATCCGAAATCATTCCACCAGCCCCAACCAGATCCGGTTCAACTGTAGACTGGCTACCAGACTTTGCCGGTTACGCATGGATCGCTTATGGAGCCTCTTCTCTCTTAGTAATTTCTCACCTGCCATCCCCTTTCTCCTCCGACGAAGTGCTGATTGGCCCCATTCTCCGGCAAGTTTTCGAGCTCTCCGGTGATTGCTCCTCAACCGTGACTTCCGTTTCATGGTCTCCAGTAACTCCGTCTGTAGGAGAGCTTGCTGCTGCTTCAGATAATTGTATTTATGTGTTTTCACATGATTCTGCTAGCTCCAAAGGTAACAAAGTTATGGTTACTGCAGTTTTTTTTTATCAGAAACTGAATTTAGTAAGTTTGATCGAAGGAATGGACAGTGATAAGTGAATTGTTTAAACATGGTTTTTAGCTGATTCATTGAATTTTTTAGTGAAAATAAAGCGCTGTAGATGATTTCAATTACTGAATTGGTGATCATATAGGGAAAGGCTTTAGAATCATGCCTAATTTGGGATGGATCATGTGCAGTGGTTCAAAATCTTGCTACTTGTGGCATGGTTTCGTTGCTTTCATAATGCGTTAGTAGCACCTTGTTCTTTCATGTTGAAAATTGAACCGATTTCCTGCAGCAGTCGTATTTCCTACATAAAAAATTGATTAAATAGATTGCAATTGAATGAGTTGTTGCATTTTTTAGACTTTCCAAACATTTAGATAATTAAGCGATTGTATGTTTAAAGACATACTCATAACTTAATATAAACTAATCAGAGAACTTTTGCATGTCTTAAAAGCTCAATTTTCTTTCACTCATATTCAGGTTCTTTTTCTTGGAGCCAGAATGCAGTGCTTGTTCAATCTACAAAAGTGGAAGCAATCAAATGGGCTGCATCTGGGGATGGAATAATATCTGGTGGAGTTGATGTTGTTTTGTGGAGGAGAAACAGGTCCTCATGGGAAATAGCTTGGAAGATTAAAGAAGACAGGCCTCAAAATCTCGTTGCTGCAACTTGGTCAATTAAGGGCCCTTCAGCGGCAGCAGTTGCTGCTTCTCCCAGTAAACTACATTCAAAAGGATCTAGTAATGAAAGCAAGAGTGTCCTTGTATATTATGACAATGGTACATCTGAATATGGAAAGTGTGAGCTGTGCCATCCTCAGCCAGTCTTCATGATTCAATGGAGGCCGTTGACAGGAAAACAATCATTGGGAGATGAGAAACATTCAGAAAAGCCCATGCTACTGACCTGCTGCCTAGATGGAACTGCTAGGCTATGGACTGAGGTAGACAGTGGAAAGGTTAGAAAATTGGGAAAGGACAATAATGATCATAAAACTAGAAAATCTTTCTGCGTTGCTGCTGTAATTGAGATTAACCAGGTCTTGAAAGGAAATTTGGGCATGGATGTTGTTTTGAACTGGGCAATAGAAAATGCAGGTGTAAGTAGAACTGGGGAAGTCAGCGATGGGTACATCTCCACTAAAAGGTGTGGGCCGGACGGGGTTGGCAAATGTGAATGGTTAATTGGGTTTGGTCCAGGAACTATGATTACGTTTTGGGCCATCCATTGTCTAGATGATATATCTCCCATGAGGTTCCCGCGTGTTACTCTGTGGAAAAGACAAGAACTACAGGACCTTCAAGGGGAAGATCTTAATGGAACTGGTTTTTTGAATGTTAATGGCTCCCTACTTCTTAATAAGGTCGTTATTTCGAGGAATTGCTCGTCTGGCCCACCTGATTCATGCTCTTTGGTTCATTTATTATCATGTAATTCTTTTGTCCAGACTATGTTACGTATGCAAAAATTTGGTGATCTGGAGAAGGGATCCTCAAGTAACATTAAAACATACAAGTACTTGTCATGCGCTGCTGATGGTATTCTAAATGGAGGACATACTGGAAAGATCCTTCATGTTTCCTTACATCCTCATATTTACGAGATTGAATTGGCTGCATCTTTAGATTCTAATGGGTTGCTTCTGTTTTGGTCTGTTTCAACTATTTCTAGCAGCAATTTAGGTACTTCAACTTTGGTTCCCACGTGGAAACTTTGTGGAAAATTTGTAACCGATTCTTCCTACCGCAAGTATACAAGCTTGAAATGGGCACCTTCAGTGTTGGATGAAAACCTAGTACTCCTCATGGGACATGTTGGGGGAATAGATTGCTTTATAGTTAAGGTTCCTCAAATAGGAGACAATGTAATATGTCACTGTTTATGTACTATACCTCTAGCTGGACATGGGTGTTATGAAGATGGTCCCCACGATATCTTTGTGATACCATTTCCTTCTACCTACAATAAGACATGTAAGTTCAACAAATTTATGCTTTTGGGCATATGGATGAATGGCTTTCAAGCTCTTTCACGGGAAGTTACTCTACACTCTGTTAACTTACAGATGAATTCTTGTGAATGTAATTTTGATGATCAAAATGGCCAAAAGCCTGATGTTTGCAAATTTGAAAACACTTTTCTTGATAAGAGATATTGTCTTGCTGTTAACTCTTGCTCTTCTCAGTTGCCAGAGCCCTACTCTTCTGACCAGATTACTAGTTTTTCTGTGGTAGGCCCTGGTAATTTGATTCCTATGCAAGAAAGGTTAAGTTTAGACAAAGATTTTTGCTGTAACTTTCCTCCATATGTCATGGCTACGGGGTGTTTTGATGGTAGCTTGAAACTGTGGAGAAGCAATCCTTCCAAACTGCCAACTCCTGACATTCTGTGGGAGCTTGTCGGTAACTTTGTTGCACATGAAGGCCCTGTCAATGCTGTATGTTTGAGCGATTGTGGTCGAAAAATTGCAACAATCTCTACAGGAAATGACTTAGATGGCATTAATTCTGTTCACATATGGGACAGTGTACACCTTATTGGAGCTGGCAGTTTTGTGTTAGAGGACATATTATCTGTTGGTGAACCTGTTAATACTTTACATTGGTTAGCTTTAGGTAATGGTCAGTACTTTCTTGGAGTTTGCACACATAATGAGTTACGAATTTATGCTCAACAAAATCATAGTGGGCAGTTAGTGAACCTGGGAAAATCCTTGAATTCGCAAAATTGGTGCTGCATTGCAGTTGCTCATACTTTCCCTGATATTCGTGGCTTCCTGTGGGGCCCACAAGCAGCTGCTGTCATTGTGCATGATGGTTACTTTAGTGTACTTAGTCACTGGTTGTTCCTTGTAAATAATAATCATGTGGACAAATGCCATGCAAATTCTACCATGGTTGATCGCAAAGGTGGAAAAGATACAAACATTTTTTCTTCAATATTTAGTGATTGTGACATTGGCAATTGTCATCTCAGAGAAAAATCAGTTCATCTGAATATTGATGAGAAAAATGAGTACCTATCAAGTAGTTTGTCTGCAGCTATGGTTCATGTGAAGCGAAGTTCATATAATAGAATTGGTTACTGGAGCCTGCTAGAAATAGCAGAGAAATTAAAGCGCATGTTACCTGTTTATCATCCTGAGGCACTCCTTATGAATATTTATTCAGGTAAGTTAGGGTGATAAATTTATTTCTTACGGGAAAATACTCATTTTAAAGTTTGGTTGGACCCACAGTTATTGCATTTCTAATAATATTTCCGTTGATGCTACTTTATTAATGATCAATGTATATCATTTATAACTTGTTACAGGTAATTGGAGACGTGCATATGCAGCTGTGAGACATGTTGTTGAATATCTCACTTCTGATCATGCTTATGAGGAAAGATGTAGCTGTAGTGCTCCACAGATTCCTTTGTTGAATTATTTTGAAGGATTTCTCTCTAAAGATCTGAATGATAGGGGGTTTAATTGGAATGCCAATGCTAGCATACCTATTTCGTCTTCCCTGTTTTCTGTGGATGCAACCAGGTTTGATGCTTCCAATTATATGTCACCTTCATCTACAACATCATCTGAGCTTCTTGGTTTCATAGAGCCTCTTGAAAAGATGTATGATTTAACAGCTCTAACCGATATCCAGAAGTTGCAAATTCTTGCAATTATAGATCTTCTTGCTGAAATTCAGCAATCTGCCTCTGCCTATGAAAATCTTGATGAACCTGGGCGAAGGTACTTTTTATTCTGCTATCTAGTTTAGATGATATTCTTGTGGATTTGATTATTACTACACCTAGTTTAGATGATACTTGTGAAATCAGTAATTATGATACCTTAGTTTAGAGAGTACTTTCTGTGAGATTGATTATTACAATACTTCAGTTAGATGATATTTCTTGTGAGTTTTATATAGCTTTTGCTTGGGGTTTTGGTGGCAGTTTTTGATATGTTTTTTATTGTTAAAATCTTGTCAAAAGGGTTTCTTCTGGAGCTATATATTGGCAGTTGGTGTTTAAGTACAAGATAAAGATAATGCAAACTGTTAAATGAAGTATTGTATGAGGGAAAAAATTTAATATTGTCATGCAGCGAGGAAGATGACATTCTTCTAAAAAATGACTAATTGGGTCCAAATCAATTTGTCATACTTTATGATCTGCGAGTCACAGCAACAGAATTATATCTAAGGAGCGTCATGCTATTTCAGATTCTTGCAGAATGCTTGACATGCTTTTGACACACTTCAGATACACAAAACCTAAGTCCAAAGGAATTGTAGCTAGGGGTGAGCAAAAGATGGTGGAAACCGAAAAAACCAACTGAACGGAACTGATTTTATCATTTTGGTTCAGTTTTAAAATTTTCAGTTTATTTTTGGTTTGGTTTTTTTGAGTGAAAACCAGGATAAAACTGAAGAGACTGAAATAATATATATATATATATATCTGTATTTTCCATGTGGTTTGGTGGTAAGAAACTCTTCTATTATCTCAGTGTTCATGAGTTCGAATCTAAACTGGAAAAATAAGGAAAGTCAAATGGGTTTGGTTCAATTCAGTTTTTTTGCATTTCGATTTGGTTTTGATTTGAGTTTTTCCAACAAATTTGGTTTCAGTTTTTTCGGTTCAAAAATCGAACCGACTGTTGCACACCCTAATTGTAGTTGAATAGGCAAGCATTGGATGCTTATGGAATTTACTTCATATAATAAATAGTGTCAAGAAAACAATGCAGCCGCCATCCCTCTTTAAAAAATATGCGGGACCACTGTGTGCCAAGCAAGCCCTTCAGTAAAAATAGTTTTCTGTTATGCTCTCCTTTTTTTTTCACATGCCCATTTCCAATTTTATGTTGATTGGTAAGAATCATGTTGTACATCACCCAAGTACCAGAGCCAATAGGTATACTAATGGTGAATGGCTTTCAGCTGTTCTGAATTATGATACTCAACTAGATCTTCTGTGCCTGTTATTTCTAAAAGTTTTCAAGTTTCAAATTGTTGTTTCTGATCCTAGTCCCCTTTCTTTCGTCTCTTTCAAGGTTTTGGGTGGCATTGAGGTTTCAGCAATTACATTTTCATCGAAGATACAGTAGATCATCATCAATTGAAGAATTGGTTGTTGACACTAGGCTGATGAACTGGGCGTTTCATTCTGATTGTCAGGAAACTTTGTTTGATTCTTTTCTTCCAAATGAACCATCATGGAAAGAAATGCAGGTTCTAGGTGTTGGATTCTGGTTTAACAATGTTGTACAGTTGCGCACAAGGGTAATGCTCAATGACACTATTCCTTTCATCTTGTATTTCAGGAATACAGCTTTCCTTCTGTGTTCAAGTAACAGCCACAAAAGTTGACACATGATAGATTGTGGTTAATCAAGCTAGATCATAAATTTGGTCTAATAATGTATGTAATGCAACTAGATCATGTTTTTATCCAAGCAATTGTTCCATTGCATGTACATTATATTGATTTTAATCAAGCTTCTGCTTTTGACTTGTGTGGACCATTTTTAATAGTACGAATTGGTCTACTCCTACTGCTTGGTATCTTTGTAGGTTGAAAAAGTAATCTATCTGTAATCCTCAATGTTACAGTTCTGATCATGACTTCTGTGAACATTGAACTGGACCCAAGTTGCTGCTGCTGCCGCTTCTTCTTATTCTACTTCTTTTGTGAGTTTTCTTTCTCTTTGTACTTATGTTGATCAGTTTACTGTAGGTGGAGAAATTGGCAAGAATGCAATATCTAAGAAAGAGAGATCCTAAGGATTGTGCCCTTTTATACATAGCATTGAATAGACTCCAAGTCTTGGCTGGTCTTTTTAAAATTAGCAAAGATGAAAAAGACAAGCCGTTGGTGGCATTTCTTTCTCGGAATTTCCAGGTTTGTGCAAATTTATGGTGTTGAAGCTTGTAATTTACTCTATCAGTGATTAAGAATCTAATTGTTAAACACCATTCTTGGGGGAGAGTTTACGTCACCAATGAACAATAATTTCTTGGATAAGCAATTAGCCTGTCCTCCCCACAAATTTCAAGTTCTGGAATGCATTACATGTTCCTGAATGTTTCAGTTGCAATTTTTTTCATAGGATTCTTGTTATGTTGACTGCTTGGTTCTTTTTGGTTTCCATGATTCTCCACCAGATAGCAGTCATTGGTGATCTATATTTACTTGTTTGTTTCAGGATGAGAAAAATAAAGCAGCTGCTTTAAAAAATGCTTATGTCTTGATGGGAAGACATCAGTTGGAACTTGCTATTGCTTTCTTTCTACTTGGTGGTGATAATTATTCTGCAATCACTGTTTGTGCGAAGAATTTAGGAGATGAGCAGCTTGCTTTGGTAATTTGCCGGCTTGTTGAGGGCAGTGGTGGACCCTTGGAACATCACTTGATTACAAAGTTTATCCTCCCATCTGCGGCTCAGAGAAACGATTACTGGCTTGCAAGTCTACTTGAGGTTCCTGGATTGTGAATGTTGACCTTGATATTTTTCTCCCACCTTTTCCCTTTTACTAAAAGGCATTCTGAAGCATATCTAAATGTTTAGATTACCAACTTACAATGATATGTATTGGTTTTGCAGTGGGAATTGGGCAATTATTGTCGTTCTTTCTCAACCATGCTTGGTTTCTCCACAAGTTCTGTGATGAACAAATGTGCAGTTTCATCCACCAATAGTGCTTTTATGGATCCCCATATTGGTTTATATTGCCTCAGTTTAGCAACCAAAAATTGCTTGAGAAATGCCATAGGGGAGTTAAATGCTGCAGTTCTTGGTAGGTGGGCGGCTTATATGGCAGCTACTGCCTTCAGCAGAAGTGGACTTCCTGTAAGTTCACTTAACATTCATGTTGTGCATATGTTAGAGTTGAGGTAAGGTTGATATGTAAACATTATGCCACTTGTCCTCACACTATTCACTACCAATTGAAGTTGTCATGAATGATTTTCTAGAGATTGTAAGTGTTGTGTATAGTATTCATAGGTAATATGTTTATATACATGTAGAAGAGAAGAAAAGGGAAACTAATCCTATCACAACCTATCTAGGAAATCATAGCTTATCTGGGAATTTTAAAACTCAAAGAATGATATCTAATCTACAACAGAAGTTATCATTTTGTTGAAATGGATGAAACATTCTCATATGGATGCTTAGACAACCCCTAATAATTTTCAAAGGGACTTTAGAGCCAGGAACTCAAATGCTGGTGTATCTGACAGCATTTTATTCGTCATTACTGATTAACTTCCTGTAATCATGCAGCAAAGTTTAATTGCTTCTTGTGCTATGTTTGAATTTGCATACTATTGTTGTCGATTCAATGCTTTGAAGTCATTGTTAAGATTTTCACATATGTACATGCAACGTTGGTTGTTGAGTTTCTAATTATAATATTCTCAATATCAGCTTGAAGCTTTGGAATGCTTTTCATCTTCCTTGAGCAATTGTGGCAGTATGGATCAAAGGAGTATCTCAGATGTTGATCATTCTGAAATTTTACTTGTAATGTTAAAGAGCTCCGCTAGTGATTCCCTTAATTGGCTGTCCGGAAATGTAGCTTTGCATCTAGAGTCACGTGCTAAATTAGATTTGGCTCTTCAGTATTTTGCAAAATTGATGGAGGAACATCCTGATTGGACTGACACTATCATAGCATCTGGCCGACCCAGTTCATATGTCAAGGACCGTGATGTTCATCAATATGAAAAATTACTTGAAAATTTCCAAGAAAAGCTTTACTCTGGACTTCTAAAGTTCGAGCAGAAGTTTTTGGTGGTCTCTGCCTCCTTAATTAAAATGGTATGTATCTTTCAAGCAATTTGTTTGTATCTTCTAATTTATTGTATATGCCATACTTTCCACCTTTTGTTGTCCAACAGGAAATTTTTTTGGTTTATTCCTGTCATACAGATTTTGGTCTGGCTGCACAATAATGGATCATTATTTACTGGACATGACATTTTATTTGCCTATACTTCTCAGCATCACTTACAAGATGAAAGACATTCTGTTGGAAATTCGTTCCTCTATCCTCTTCTTACTAAGACACTTCTGAAATCTATTCAACATGCTTCCCTTTTACTTTCACGTTTCATAGTTTCCTGTAACATAAATTCCTTCAAATTGAATTCATGTTGTGTTGAAACTAGATTATGGTCAGATGGGCATTACTTTCAAGGTATCAAGAGAACATTGTGGAATTTAAGAACTGCTATGAGGATGAGGATCATTTCTGGCTTCTTGCCTGAGGATGTTATGACAAGGACCCTCGTTATTCTTGATTTATTTGAATTTTATGTACATTTTGCATCTGCTTGGCTTCAGCAAAATTCGAAAGGTCTCTTGCTGATGGTGCAACCTCTGTTGATTACTTGTACTAATGGACACACCCCTTATGAAGTTGACATGAGTAATCTCAAAAACATTCTTTACCACATAGAGGAGTTGTTCGCATGCAATTTGTCTGTTCATGATGCAGGAGTAGAGCATATGATTACCAACTTTACGCCAACTAAACAAGATAAGAAAACAATGCATTATTTTCCAGAAGATGAAAAATGGCACGTCATAGGGGCTTGCTTGTGGCAGCACATGTCCAAATTAATGGAACATAAACTGCATTTGCTATCTATTAATGTTGAAGATGGTTGCTGCTCTGGAGTCTCCCATGGCATAGTTTCTTCCCAGGCTTCTAATTCAGTTGGATCTGATAACATTCTGACAGAACAAATATTCTCCAAGTTGCTGAAAACTGTGCTTCTGCATGTTTCATCTTATCATGTTAAATCACTTAGGTCACTTCTGCAGCTTAAAGTAGATAATGGATTGCTGATAGCAACTCTCACGTGGCTTAAAGAATCTACCACCCCTCAGTCCAAAGTTCTCTATCAGGATGCTAGTGCTGACATAATGAATAGCAAAGATGAATTATCAACTTTTGATATATTGTGGAACACTTGTGCTGACCCTACTATTATATCTGAAGGTTTTGCACAACAAAAATTAAATTGGTTTGAATTTTTCAATCACGAGTCCTGCAAATGCTGGAGTGATTTATACAAGTTCATCAGAGGGGAGCATGAATCTAGAGAAGGTTTGGATCATGATGATAGGTTGAGCATTAGTCGTTCCAGTGGTGAGCCTGATAAGGGTTTATTTAAGAATGGACGGGCTGTTTTAACTTCCTGGCAGAAAGATGCAATTGTTAATAAGGAGGAGCCACTTTTCAAAAATGCTAAAGAAATACACAAGAGAGATGGAGAGCTGCTGGAGGTAATATTTCTACTGCATATCGATGCCCCATTCTGGAAGGCTGGCATGATTGTGTTTGAAATTTGTTACTAAGATGCAATTTGAATTCATCTGAACTTTCCAGTATATTTGACAGTTATTGATTCTTCAACTTTGAGCAGGCACTGTGTGTTAACTCTGTCAATGAAGGGCAAGCTGCAGTTGCTAGCAACCGAAAGGTTAGCATCAACATATGTTTTCATGCTTTCATCTGATTCTTGATACATCTTCTTCTCCTCTTGCCTTGTCCTTCTCTTTGGCTACACATCAAATTGAGAATCCTCAGTAGGGTTGGCAATTTTGACATGACCCCTTTAACTGAAACAATGTGACACATAGTTAAACTGGTTTGGAATTGTGGTAAACATGATGTGTCATAAGCGGCCAACCCATTTCCAACACTAAAAGAACTTTGTTTAAACGGGTTTACATGCTCAGCCAATTGAAAGAAGAATATAATAAATGGTAAGTTTATTTGTTAATGGCAAAAGCATAGATGAATAATTAAAAATGAAGAATAGATATTCTAGTTGATCAGAAATCAGCTTTAAGATCTAAAATGCTTAATTCTGATGATTGATATGGTAAAAAAGCAGTTCTATGTTGTAGCTGGTTACGAAAGATTTGCAATAAAATTGAATTATAATTTGAAAAGTATGAGTAAACAGTTTTAAGGTCTCTCCTCCATTATAGAAGTATTAAGGTATTATGTTTGTATCTACAAAATTTTTTAATTAGTTTTATTGAATACTTTAGTTAGTTTTATTAAATACTGTGTTAAAAAGTCACAGGGTCGTGTCATATAGTCTTTTTGGTAAATATGTCTGTAGCATGGTTGAGGATTTTAATACAATTGTTAAACAGATAGGATTCGGGTTTAGCATTTTCACACATTATCCCCATGTCTTAACCCATCCCATTATTGACATTCTACTAACTGTATCAGTTCTAAGTGTGGTCATCATGTTGTGTGGTTTTCTATATTCATTTGTATCCGATCAATATTGCTTCCAAAGAGTGTGCCATCATGCAACTGAATCTTTTTTTTCAACTCCCTTTATTTCTGCAAACAAGCTAGTCTTAGTTCATGCAAACCCTGATTTGTTATTTTAGATTTATGAAACTTACTAAAATACATGTGTAATACTCATCATGCTTATGTTTAAGAAAGATATTCTTGAGATAGCACTGCAAGATTTTCAGGAAATAGCATGAGACAAGCTTTAAAAGAGTAGGTGAACCATCCATTCTAATAGGATGATGGCTTTCCTATTTAGTCAGTCTATCTAATGTTGAATAACTTTTTCAGGGAATGATTTTCTTTAGTTGGGAAGATGGGCTCAGCTTTGGAAGTAAATCAGAGTACATATGGGCCAATGCTGACTGGCCACCAAATGGTTGGGCTGGCACTGAATCAACACCAGTTCCAACTTGTGTTTCTCCTGGTATTGGTCTTGGGAGCAAGAAAGGGGCGCACCTCGGTTTGGGTGGGGCAACTCTTGGCACAGGTTCATTAGCTAGACCAAGGAGAGACTTAACAGGTGGTGGGGCATTCGGTATTCCAGGTTATGCTGGAATTGGTGCATCTGGCTTTGGCTGGGAAGTCCAGGAGGATTTTGAGGAGTGTGTTGACCCACCTGCAAATTTAGAAAATATAAGTGCAAGAGCTTTCTCTAGCCACCCCTCTAGACCGTTCTTTTTGGTCGGTTCCAGCAATACACACATATACTTGTGGGAGGTATTGAACTTTGACCAAGTTATTTAATGTTAATTGGCAATGACACGCATAATGCTTCTTTATAGCATGGGGTCCTTTTGGTTTGAAGTGTAACAATAAACTGGCATGCTGCAATTGACATAGTATATGCTTAGTGAGCCATATCTAATTTTCACCTACAGAAATTGCTATTCTAACCAGCCCTAAAATGTATTATACCGATCATGAGAATTGTTATACATGCAGTTTGGTAATGACAAAGCCACTGCAACATATGGAGTCCTTCCTGCTGCAAACATTCCTCCACCATATGCGCTTGCATCAATATCAGCTTTGCAGTTTGACCATTATGGACACAGATTTGCTACAGCTGCATTAGATGGAACAGTGTGCACATGGCAGCTAGAGGTTGGAGGAAGGAGTAATATCCGCCCTACAGAGTCTTCTCTATGCTTTAGTGGCTATGCTTCGTACGTATTTTTATATTTCAAATCATACCAGGCAATTCTCATTTGGTTTAGTTCCTTTTCCTTAGCTGGGATGGGGAAATGATGCAGTAGATATTGGAATTGGTTCCAAATTCTACTTCATGATAAAGGTCCTCTTGTTCCATGAAACGATGAAAAAGATGATTTGTTCTTCTAAATGATGAAAAGAAATGGTCGTGATTCTTACCAAGAAGTTCACTCCAACAGTCCATGCTTTATGGCATGTTGATTGAAGAAATCTATCTGTGGACTAATTTACACAACTTATGTGCGTTGATAGCCTTTTAGTTTAGTGAAGGGGTTATTTTTGTGTTTCTCTGAAATGGTTAGTATATGTGCATTTGCAGGGATATTACTTACATTGCATCAAGCGGATCAGTTGTTGCAGCAGCTGGATATGGTGCTAATGGTGTTAATGTTGTTGTCTGGGATACGTTGGCGCCACCCACAACCTCACGAGCTTCAATTATTTGTCATGAAGGTTTTCTTTTAAGCCTGGAAGCACTTTGAATGAAATTGCTTGCTTGATATTTCTGTGCTACTTAATCATTCACATGATCATGCCCAGATTGTAGGTTGCCAGTGCATATTCTGAGAGTAATTTGTGAAAAGCTAGAATTAGCACTTTTAAAGAAAAAGTTGATATGGAATGAGAGGCTTGTCATTATTAGTCGCTAGGCAACCCTCTCTTTATAATGAACTGAACTTGTTTGCCTATGTACTGTGTTTGAAGGTGGTGCTCGCTCCATTTCTGTGTTTGATAATGACATTGGAAGTGGTTCTGTATCTCCCCTTATTGTAACTGGAGGTAAAGGTGGTGATGTTGGACTTCACGACTTCCGGTACATAGCAACTGGAAAGACTAAAAGGCATAAGCATTTTGATAATGGCGATAGAAGCAGCAATCCACCACCTAATTCTGATTCGCAAGGAAGTGTTGGTACTAAAGTTGGCGACCAGAATCAGAACGGGATGCTATGGCACATACCAAAGGCTCATTTAGGTACGTCTCTGTGTTTCCGTGTGGATATTGGTTGCATTTGAATTTTTTTCCATTCATCTAACGTATTAAGTGGAAAACTCGAGTGAAGGAAGTGTCACCAAAATATCCACCATCCCCCGTACCAGCTTATTTTTAACCGGAGGTAAAGATGGAGATGTGAAACTTTGGGATGCCAAAGCAGCCAAGCTGGTCTATCACTGGCCTAAATTGCATGAAAGGCGTACATTTTTGCAGCCCAGCTCACGAGGTTTTGGTGGAGTTGTTAGGGTAACAATTTATATTCTGTACTTCTAGGGATGATAAGTAAAGTTACTGCTTGATTTAATTTTTATTGTTAGTCAAGTGCTGGTGCTAAAGTGATGTCATGTTAAATTGTCGCAGCCTGCAGTTACAGATATACAAGTGGTTTCTTATGGTTTTCTTACTTGTGGTGGAGATGGGGCGGTAAAGCTCGTTCAGATTATAGATCACCAACGTGAGAAATGTTGAAGTTTCGAAACCGTTAAATTCATAGAAATTTTGAAATTCATTCATCTGGCTCTGTGGAAAGTTGGTGCAATATTTCTGTGAAATCGCATTGACCGAGACAGAATCCGGGTTGGGAGTGAGCCATTTTTGGGCTTTCAAATCGAACATCATTCATTATTGTTTGATGTCCATTGTAAGTTGTTGGGCAGGATACTTGTGAAATCTCCTGCTTCAGACTAATCACTCCACGTATCCCTATTGCATTCAGTACCAAGTCTACTTTTCCGAGCAGGATGAAATCGGTCAAATTGACCTCTGCCGTCGAGTCTCTGAAATCTGTACATGGAGGTTTTTCTCTTTTTTTATTACCTGAATTTCTGCTTGGATTCCCTTGAGCCGGAAAGACTCAATAGAACAAAACTACCGCCAAGATAATCCTCATGATTGTAAAATATTTTGAAATGGCTGTTATGCCTCGTGTATGGGAAGTAGTCGTTCGTCTGATAGATTGGTTGGTTCTCTTTTGTATATTTTCCTCATTAAAATTCAATGTACAGAACAATAGCGTGATAAAGAATACAATGGCGGTTTTCTTTTTGTCATTAGAGTTGTATATTTTCAATAATTCTCATAAAAGGTTATAACTTATATTAATGGTTATATTAGTTCATAAAGATATAACTCAAAAGTCATATTGATTAATAAAAGTTAAGACTTTTTATGAATAGTTATATTGGTTCATGAGTGGTCATGACTCATATGAGTGGTTATTTTATTTCATAGAAAGTCATGATCATTTAAGAAGAATTATAACCTTTTAGTTGTAACCTTTGGTCTTCTATAAATAGATCATTTGGATTTGAGATTTGGCTGCAGACAAAAAACTTAAATCCTCTTATTAAATATTCCTACAAAGATCATAAACTACATTTTTCTCTATTTTCACTAAGTGCATGGTGCAAATAGACTAGGCTTCATTTTATCCTTAAAGGGAATTTGCCATATACTCTTGTTGCATGTATAGAGGGCAAATTTAGCCTAAAGGAAAGTGGCACTCAATACATGACTTGAAGCATTAATTTATACTCTTTCTTGTTTGTTTCAGTTTTATCTTTGGTTATCCATATTCTTTATTTTTATCTATTTTCCTCGTTTTTCATCTACATTCTTTAGGCTAAATTTTGTTTGAATATGATGACTGAAACTTTGAAAGAATTTGCTTCAAGTTTTGTCAAGTTAGAAAGATTTAATGGTGGAAATTTTCTAAGATGGCAAAAGAGGATGTATTTTCTAAGCCCATTGAGCATGAAGGAGAAACTCTTGAAGAAATAAGGAAAAGGAAGAAATGGGAAACAGATGATGAAGTTTGTAGAGGACACATTCTTAATGGTATGAGTGATTCTCTTTTTGACATCTACTACAATATTCCTACCGCTACAGAACTTTGGGACAAGTTGGAAATGAAATACATGATAGAAGATGCCACAAGTAAGAAATTTCTTATCTCAAAATTTAATGACTATAAAATGATTGATAATATATCTATAATGGAACAATTTCATGAATTAGAAAAAATTTTAAATCATTTCACACAATATAATATGCACATGGATGATTTTATTATTGTTAGTTCCATTATAGATAAACTGCCTCCTTCTTGGAAAGATTTCAAGAGAAGTCTCAAACATAAGAAAGAAAATATTTCTTTTAAAAATCTTACTAATTATCTTCGTGTAGAAGAAGAATTTTGCATGCAGGATGCAAATAAAGAAACTTATGTTTCTAAAGTACATGTGATAAAAGAAGGGCAATCAAACAAGTTTTGTAGAAAGAGGCGCTATCAAGCCAAGGAAAATCCACAAAGAAGCAAGAAAAAAGGAAAATGCTATTATTGCAATAAAATAGGTCATTATAAATCTGAATGTCAATCTCTTAAGAAAAAGAGAGAAGAAGAAGGATCTTCTGATGCACCAAATAAAAATTTGGTAGCAATGATTTCAGAAATTAATATGATTGAAGATGACTTTGCTTGGTGGATTGATTATGGTGCTACTCGACATGTATGCAAAAATAAAGAATTATTTAAGACATTGAAGAATGTCAAAGATAATTCATTTTTGTACATGGGAAATTCAACCACAGTTCCTGTTATTGGTGAAGGAGAGGTTGAATTGAATTTTACTTCTGGTAAGATAGTAACATTGAAAAATGTTTTATATGTACTAGAAGTTTGAAAAAATCTTGTATCGGGTAGTTTATTAAACAAGTTTGGTTTTAAACTTGTTTTTGAGGCTGATAAGTTTGTTCTTTCTAAAGGAGGCATGTTTGTGGGAAAAGGTTATTTATGTAATGGTATGTTTAAGTTAAATGTTGTTTGTATTTCATAAATTAATAATAAAAGTAGTGATGTTTCTGTTTACATGCTTGAACAATCTTCTCTTTGGCATCAAAGGTTAGGACATGTACATTTTAAAAGATTATATGACATGATAAAA
>CANYBF010450442.1:0-15665 GCA_948192965.1 Dalechampia spathulata
ATTTAATTATATATTATATATATTTAGTAGTTAGTTTATGCTTTTAGTTAATTAAATAAACTATAATGTTGATTTGCCTAGATAATCGATAAAATCAATAGCTAGTACTTAGCCGCTCTTGGTCCCAGTGAACGATACCCTTATATTGCAGTTGCGACCTGTATTCTTGCGGTGGCGTAATTACAATTTAAGGATTATAAATTTAAAACTTGTTGAAATATTATGCATGTGAAAATAACTCCATTTATACGCCAACAAGATTCAACTCGAATTTAACATTAAATTTAACACAATAAGTCCAACTAATATAGTTTTAACATAAAATTATTAACTCAAAATAATTAACCCAAATTAATTAAGAAGTGGATGTAGAATTTGAACGACGGGGAACAATCTATAGTTGATCATCACTATCCAATACGCCGTCGTTTAGTAACTGAATTCTTCATATCTCTTCCCGCCACAAACAGAGCGGTTAATAAGCAGTTACTTTTTCAAACGAGAAACTAATCTGTAGAACACAAATCAATTAACAATCATCCAAACCCAAGAATTGGTTCTCACTTTCAGTTTTCATAATTTGCTACAATGTCTATTCTATTCTTTCACATCTTAGCGCTGATCATTTCTTTAGTTTCCTCTGGTTTAATTTCTGCCTCTGATCCTTTTGCTTCAAGTCAATTTCCTTCAGCAAGAACCACTTCCAGGCTTTCAAAGCCTTTGATTGGGTTTGATGATGGCAGGATTTATACTTGTTCTGATAAGATTTTTCTTGCATTTGAAAATAATGGGTCCATTGCCTGGTCTTTACGTTTGGCTTATACTTGCAATTCTAGCATGGCTCCAGTTCATGGAGGTAGAGGAAAGGTGAGCAATTTCTATGCATTATTCTTGCAAATCAATCCTGATTAGTTTAACCCTGTTTAGGATTGAAATTCAGCATACTATGCAATTGGGTTTTCGTTGTTTCCTCTACTGCGAATTCCTGTTGATTGTTTTATGTTTTTTTTTTCCAGATTTTTTTGATTGCAGATAATCGAGTCCTGAACATAAATTTCTTAGATTATAGAACTTCTCCACCAACGGCAGAAGTTTTCTTTGGTCCAGAAAAAAGTCATTCAGTTTCAGGTGATATTATAGGACTTGCAGTTAGCACGCTGAGTTCATCAGTATATATTAATATTAAGAAAAGAGGTTTACTTGCTTATTTAATGCGTGGGGAACTACTATGGAATGCTGGCCCTATGCTTTCTCAGTTTGGATACCGCTTAGGTTGCAGGAAAGACACTAGAGATTGCTATTTTACTTCGGTTCCAATGATTGATCAATGCGAGGCTAGTATATATGTATGTTCTTTCTCAGTCCTCACTTTGTTAATGTTTGTTTACAAATTGGGAAAACAATCCTGGAGGCAACTATTGTGCCATTATGCCAATCATGGTTGGTGATTTTTCTCATTTAAAGTGATGAATTATTTTCGGTATTTTGGGCTTATGGATGTCAGTCTATGGATTTGCAGATTTCGAATAATGAAGGAGAACTTTACTCTTTGTCTCTTCGCAGTCATTACTTTAATTGGATCCAAGACTTCAGCTCGTATGAGAAAGACTTCACCATAACGCCAGGAAACAATGGCCTTTTATATGTTCTCATACCAGCCAAATCAATTGTGTTGGCACTGGATGTTTCTACAGGCAACTTATTATGGCAGAGAAGTATTGGACCATTAAGTATAGCTGATTGCACGCCAGTCGTGGATTCTAATGGTAAATCTGTAGAATCTACTTTCACTAGAAGAAAAAAAATTTCAGGCTTTGTCAAATTCATGCTAAATATTATTGGCAATATGACGATCCACGACTATGGCAGGCTGGATGTCAATTGGATCGTTAGATGGATCTCTGTACTCCTTATCACCCTTTGGGGATCTAAACAAAATCTCGAAAGTATCTGAACAGGATTATGTTATCCAAGTAAGTCCATCTCTAGATTGCTCTGGCTATGCTGTGTATATATCTCGGGCTGAGATGGAAGGCAAGGCCAGCAACATATTTGGAGATTACAAGTATGTATCAGCCATGAGGCCTAAAGGAGTAATCTTAACCTTACTGGCTCCATCAACTGGGGCTGTCTATTGGTCTGAAAGCCATCCTGGTAATATCTGTCTCGATTCAGTAACAGATTTTACTTCTTTGTTTGAATAGATCTTCTCCCTTTAAGGTTCCCCCCGGTGTTTGGCAGGTCAGCTTTCGTCCATATTGTCTCAGAGTGATCTGCAGCATTTTGCAGTGGATGAAGAAATCCTTCTTGCTTTTATTACTGCTGCAAGTAAGTTTTTATGGCAAAACTAACTGGTTGGTCATGTAAACACTCGATGCGAAATTCTAATCACTAACCTTTCTGAACATTTTTTCTCTGGCCGCGGCATATGGAACATTATGGTTAAAATTGATATGCGACCATACTAAGTTTTTCAACTTTTGGATTTTAGATTCAGATAACTTGGTAAGCTATTGAATTTCGTGATCATGCAGGGACAGGCAACCCGCTCCCATGCCGTAGCAAAAGTAAATAGTTTTCCATTTATCTATCCTTTCATTTTTTTCATTCAGTATTTGCACTAGAGGTTATAGCGCATGCACTTTCACACACCGTACTACGGTTTTTCTGACATTCAGAATGTGAATTGGATGTTATTTTCTGTATGCCACCCAGCTGAGCAGCTTGTATCTACCTGTTCGTTAGCAAGGCCTAGGCCTCTCAGAATTTACACAGGCAAGCTACATTTCTGAAAGAGGAAATTCAGAACAATAGTGACATGATATTGCTTATTAGAGTGTTGTGGAAAATAGTTCTTTTGTTCCATTTCAGGTGATGAGAGGACAATAATGCTGTTCTTATTATTCGAGTCCATAATCTTGGTTATTTTAGCTGGACTGGTGCGTTTCTGCTGCATTTTCTGGAGCAAAAAGAAGCTACAAGGTCAAAACTTGGGAAACTTTCTTGAAAAACGAGTAAGATTATTTCTTCTATGTTCATTTGCAGAAATAATGAGACAGACCCCGTCAGAGAGAATCCCATGATACCATGCAAGAAATAATACTCTATTGTCAGAAAATACTCTTGACCATATATTTCGTTCTATATCATGCAGAGATCTCTGCAGCTGAAGAAGAAAGAATTTGACAGGACGATAACAGAACTGGAGAAGAAAGCCGCAGAAGAAGCAGTGGGGAATGATGTCATTGAAGAGTTGGGAGATTTGGTAAGAGGAAGGCAAGGAATTGAAAGGAAGCTGTCAACGACTTACAGTTTAGGCAGAGACAGAACTAATAGCCAGCAGCAATCAAACTCGATCCTTCCGGTGTATGATGGGAAATCAAGAAGCTACTCTTTTCATGATGCAAAGAAGGAAAGTGTTACTATATTTCACACATTAAGCGACGCATCTTCTTCTTCTTATTCTTCTCCTTCTCCTTCTCCTTCTCCTTCTTGTGGTGGAAGAAGCAGCAGTAACCGATATTCCAGCAGTTGGGAAGAAGAAGAAGAAGATGATGATGAAGACGAAGAAGAAGAGAAAAACCTGTCAACTGCCAATGCCAAAGAAAAAGCAAAAACACCAATGAAAGAAACACAAAGTTCAAGCGGCGATGATGAGGGGAATTTTACCATGGATTCAAAAAGTTCGTCAGAAGCAGCTTCAAGCTCAAGAGTTCATGTAAATTCACTGTCTGTAGAATCTCTACAAAGAAGAGGAAGAAGTTCATGGTTGAAAAGGAGGACCTTGTCTTCTAATAATTAGTTTGTGACTTATCAGACATTATGTTTTCATGTACTTCCTTATATGCGTGTGTGTATATAATAAAAATAAAATCTATTTATATCTATCATTTTATATTTAATAAATGAAATTATTAAATTTCAATTCTCAGGTATAATTATTATTGAAATAGATTATAGATTATAAATTATAATTAAAATTTTAAAATATTATACTTTTACTAATTTAATCAATTACGTATAGCTGATCAATTGTCCCCAATTTTCTAATGTTACAAGTATAAATTAATTCTGAAAACCCTAATTCACAAGGTTCCTTATACGTTCAACTATGGTAATCACATAATATGCTACTCTGTTACGCGGCGCACCAGATCATCGTCTCTCCCT
This sequence comes from Dalechampia spathulata, assembly GCA_948192965.1. Taxonomy (NCBI): domain Eukaryota; kingdom Viridiplantae; phylum Streptophyta; class Magnoliopsida; order Malpighiales; family Euphorbiaceae; genus Dalechampia; species Dalechampia spathulata. The sequence continues at coordinate 4,171 of CANYBF010450442.1, forward strand.
CATAAATATAAATGCAAAATTAAAATAAAAATAAAATTCAGACGAACGGGTGCGGAAAACGGGGCCTGGATTCGGATTCTAACAGGTAAAACTGTGAAGCTTACTTCATGCCTAAAACCCTAATTTTGACTCTGGTTTGTCGCCGAGGAAGTTAGAAAATAAATAATGTAAAATGATTCGATTTCCGTTTTATGTATTGTCGTTGTTGTTGTTTATCTCTTTCTCGTAAGCTCCATTGGTTTGATTATTGTTTTTGCTCTCCGTTGAACTTAAATTCATTCGGAATTATCAGGAATGTAATTATTTGTAGTACTTTTAATGTTAGATTTCATAGTTCCACATTAATGTAGGAATTCTTTTCTAGGTTTGCAAGTATTACTGCAATTTGTTAAAGCAATATGCTATATATATGTTCTTTTCTTTTCAGTTAGAAAAGTTAAATTGGTTAATGGTTGGGTTTGTAAGGAGCTCAGGAGTCGATTATCTTGGTTTCTTTCGATGTAGCTCCATCATGCACGCATGCTCTTGCTTTCGTAGTTTATCTTTTCTTGTGTGGGATGCACTGCCTTTTTTAACTCAAACAATTATTGATTTCCTAAAGGTTATCTGCGGCAGCTCATCTAGTGCGTTGCTTTAGCAAGAATATATTTAACCTATATATGGAAATGGAGGATATTATTGGCCTTCCTGATTCCACTATTTCTGGGAATGATGGAGAGAGTAATGAGGAGGCTGGAGAAGATATGAAAAACAGGGAAAATTTTGGGTGCAAGGACATTGATATTGTTGCCAAAATAGGCATGACTGGTCCAGAGACGTTGAACCCCAATGAAAATAATTTTGGAACTGACAGATGCACAATAGGATCAACCAATTTGGAACTGAATGGAGAAAATGTCAAAAGTGTCATAAATGAAAACACCCAGTTGTCAATGCAAACAGAGGTTGACATGGATTTGGTTGATTCACCTATCGGGCATGTGGACAATGAAGTTGCAGGTATTGTCTCAGTTCCTGGGAATTTGAGTAGCTCTGGCTTTGACTTGAATTCTCAGAATGGTTGTTTGAATGCCAAGATCCACAACCATTTGACAAATGGCGGTCGTATCCTGCTTTACCTGTAAACATATTTTAAATTTAATATTTTATGTCTTTCTTGTAAATGTTATAATTCAATTCTATATTGAATTATCAGTTACATGACTAGTACAAATGAGCTTTGCCTCCATAATTCCAGACTTGGAAGCTGCAAAGTGCAAAGTATTTGAGTAATGATTCCAATGTTTAATTAGTAAAAACCACCTTCCATATGCCCTAGTGTTCTGCTTTGTTATTTGTTTTCCTTCATTCAACATGACAGCTGTATCAGGTGTTAAGAGAGCAAGGATTACATATGATGAACAACAACCTTCAGTGCATGTTACATATAATTCATTAACAAGGTCAGGTCACTGATCATTACTTATAAATCTAAGAATTTAGAGCTGTATGTTTTGGTTTCTTCTCTTAGTGTATAGGACGACTACTATTCTTGATTGGACAAGAGGTTAGTTTAAAATTTTAGAATTAGTTTGGTTTTTATGTTGCTGTGAGTAAATTGTTTCACTTCATACAGCGGTAGCAAACAAAAGTTGAAGGAACTTCTACAGCAGTGGTCAGAGTGGCATGTGCAACATGGTTCATTGTCTAAAGTAAGTAGATGGGAGCTTTTTTTTAAGAAAAAAACTTGTTTGCTACAAATATTTACCACAGGGTGTAATGCTCTATGGATGGTAAAAGGATGATAAATTACAGCTTCTTACTTTTCTCCCTTCCAGAGTGAGCTGAAGTCTATAGTAAAAGTGCTAGGTTATGTTTCCCTTTTTATTTTTTAACTTTCAGGACATATGTACATAGCATATATGTGATTTACCACAAAATAGGCAGCCACTTATTAGTTCTTATGGGGGTATAGTGGAGAGAATGTTCTGTGTCTTAACTTTAAATTTTTTGCTACACCATCTTATTGTTTTCAAACTTGTCATGCCATTCTGGTTCTGTGATTCACGATTCATAGTATTCAGAGCCAAACCAGCATCACTCGTGGACATTTGTCACTGGTTATAGATTTTCTGTTGGCAGTATGATAGAATGTGTTGTTGTGTTAACTAATCTATTGGCTAAACTAGGCTGCTTGAGGTGCTTTTGTGACTAGGAGGTGTTTCTTGCATTATGGAGTGGATTCTGAATTCTACTGACTGAAAACCACCTTAATCTTTTTATGAAAAGAGGCTGTTGGTTTGCGTGCTGTAGACAGTTTGTTGCTATTTACTGGTGCTGTCAACCCGTGTTTTTAAGAAACTGCTCTGAATTGTCTATGTTAATCTTTCAGAACTTGGATGAAGTGCTAGAATCTGGCGAAGAAACCTACTTTCCTGCTTTCTATGTTGGCACAGAGAAATCCTCTGCAGTGGTAACTATCCTCACTTGCAACTTCTATCTTACCTGTTTCTAATTTTTGGACTGAAATTCCTATGACCTCTATCTTCCAAAATTTGGCGCATGTTGATTTTCTTTAACATTTTCTCTAATACATCATGCATGGGAGTGGATTGGTGACACTGCCTTCTTGTCCTTATCTATTAATTTGTTTGATTTGGAGGGTTTCTTTTGATTGTAATGGCTTTGATCTTCTTATGAAAACCAAATGAAGAAGTATCTCTTAGTCCCTTTGGCAACTGCATTGTAATAAGTTTGTGATCGTGTTGTTTATAGTAAACATTTTACGGTTTACTGAAGTGTTCTGCCAATTTTACTTTTTCTAGATGAAAAAGATTTTTCTAGGCATGTTTCTATTTTTGTCTTTTTTTTCTAGGCAGTGCTAAGATTATCGTCTAAGTTAAAAGACTGGTCATGAGAATATTGGAGATTTTATTTTGTTCTTATTGGGGCAAGGATCTGAGATAGTAAAAGAAACAAGACTAAAAAAATAAGAATCCCTCTTTTTATGACAAAAAATAGTATTACTGCCTCAGGGCTCTTTGGAGGAAATGATTGATTTAAAATTTTTCATCTATAATGGGAAGTTGTTTCAGTTAGCTTGTCCCATTATCTTAGTAATTTTATAGTAGGATTTCATCCTCCTTTTGTGAATGGGTTTAGGTCTACTCTAGTTTTACCCTTCTCAAGTTTCTTCTACTTGAAAGACTGGGGCTGGCCATAACCTTATGATTCGAACCTTCAAAGAGCAGATTATTTCATGTATCAACTATACAATGATAGCTATGTTATTTTGTTAGTCTGGTGTCCACTGAAACCTTGAATAAGATCAGAAGTTAAGTTGTTTTAGTGTTCACTGTTATACTATGTCCACTTTCTGCAGTCATTCTGGATAGAGAACCAAACACAGAAACAGAAGCTTAATGACTTTAACCCGGATAGTGATTCTGTGCCTCTTTATGATCGTGGCTTTGCATTAGGTTTGACTTCAACAGATGGTCCAAGTAATGCTGAAGGGTAAATGACCTTTTTTTTGACTTTGTATTACAAATTTTTGCAAAAATCTGATCTCTTGGGTTTATGTTTGAATTACTTAGATATCCAACGGTATAAATACAATCATACCCTTTATATATTATCATTTTCAAAAGATTAACCAAACTTAAGATTACATTTGCATCAACAATTTTGTGGTCACTGCTGGGCATGTCCGAGATTGTGAATGAAACATAACTGGATGGAGAATACCTTTATCCTAGAATGCTTATTTATTGGATATTTTACACATTACTTTTTATGGTTGCATTTAGAGTTCAATGACATGATTTGGCTTGATGAGCTGCATCCACAAACACAAATGCATCAATTGCGATCGCTACATTTTTTCATTAATCTTCTGTGTAAATTGATACAAGAAACTCCTTTCATTGTTAGGTTTTATGTCATACAATAATCTAAACCATGAAATCGTTTATGCTGATTTCAATTCAATCCCTTGATATAGGATACAATTAATATGACTTGATTTCACCAAAAAATAAGGAAAGTCAATACACCACACCTTTAACAGATCACTTTTTCTGAATGGTAGTGCTTCATTAATTATAATTTTGGTTATTATCAGTTTTTCTGAGTTCTTGTTTATGGTTATTGTTTTTTTTCTTGCAATTCAGTCTAGCATCAAAAGCTCATTCTTTTCAGTATTCAACTCGCTTCTTGTTTGTTATGTTGGTGCTTCAGACATGTACAATATCTTAATACTTTGTTTTCTGTAGAGGCCTGGAGATAGTGAACGAGGCTGCTCGTTGTTTCAACTGTGGTTCTTACAACCATTCGCTGAAGGATTGTCCAAAGCCTCGTGACAATGTTGCTGTTAATAATGCTCGAAATCTGCATAAGTTGAAAAGGAATCAGAATGCTGGATCACGAAATGCAACTCGTTATTATCAGAATTCTTATGGTGGAAAATATGATGGTTTAAAACCAGGTTCTCTTGATGCTGAAACAAGAAAACTATTGGGTCTTGGGGTAAGAGTTCTCATTATTAAATTAAAATGTCTGTTTTCCTGTTTTAGAGATTGAGTTAGCACTCCATAATCAACGCTTCTCTGTTTTTATGCTAGAGCATCCACTCAAATATGTATGGTGGCAGGTTGGATGCCCACATACACGCACACACGTATTTGATATATATACAGATGTAAAAGTAACCCCATACCTAAAATATGGAATTTATTGATATGAGGCCTAGATGGTGAGTGGTGGTGATGACAGTAAAAAAATACGGGGCATATTATAATTTGAGAATCCGTCAGATGGAATTTTGTGCATATCAAGTAATGTAATTTTTTCTTTGGGTACAGTTGGAAGGGGAGGAGATGCAAAGTAAATATGAAGTTCTCTGCATATCATCGTCCGTTTAGATTTTGATTTTTTTTGGGTGGCTAAACTATACCTTTTGAACATACAAGTCTGAATATAATTAGATAAATTTTAAGGGCTGGGTTCTTGGGGTCATTAAGCCCACAGACAAACCAGCTTACCTCCTTTTGGAGTTTCTTAAGTCACACGATACTCTTTTTTGCAAGAAATCTGGAACCAACCTTTGCTCAATGCACCTCATTCATGATCTTGTTTGTACCAGTAGCTTTTATTTGGCGTGCTGGCTTTTGTGAGATACCAGTCCTAATCTTCAGAAAAGTTTCCCAGCTTATGTCATGCTTTATGCTTTTTGGGGTATGTTTATGTTGCCTTAAAGATTGCCCATATGAACTAATTATGATAGCTTAGTTCATCACTCACCCTTCTAAGGTGAAGGGAGCTTTATGCTTCAAATTTTGTCACCCTTTTTAGATTTTTTGTGATGTCAAGGGGAAGCATATCCCCTATTATATAGTCCATCAACTAGTATGTCTCCTAATGATTAAAAAAAGGTTGACCTTCATATGTTGTAATTTCATGAGCTTCAATGTGGTATCAGTATTGGAATTTGTGATTTTTTTTTTTTCCAGGAGTCTGACCCACCTCCTTGGCTTAATAGAATGCGGCAACTCGGTTATCCACCGGGATATCTAGGTAACTAGACCTAGTTAACTTGTTTATCTATTTTTCTAGTCTTCTCAGTTTTTCAGATACTTCTCAGTTCACTGAGCCTTAGGTGGAATGCGAGATTCCTTGGGCATACTATATTTGGAATTGTCTTGTAATTCAGTCAGGTTACTCAAAGAACCGGCTGAGACTTTCCGTTGCCACTTTAGTCGTTGATTTGTTTTCAAAAGTATGTACAAGAAAACATTATTTGGTGCATGATATTTGTTGATGGAACTGTTATAATATACTATGAGTGAACTTTGAGATCGGAGGATTTTGAGCTAACCATTAGGATCAAAGTATGATGGATGAAATGGAGTTTTAGAATGAGTATTGATGAGATGAAAAAGTTAAGTAAACCTTGTCGAGATTGAGGTGAGAGAATGTAAATTCGCATTGTTTTGCATTTGATTGCAGGTTAAATGATGCTTCATTTTAAAAGAATTAATTATATTAATATAGATGAAGTGCGAAAAAAAGGCAGGTGTAGATTTAAGCTGATATGTCAAAGTTGTGAACAATGAGAATCTATCTAGCCGTTCCTAATTAACCTAAGACCAAGGTTTAGTTTGATGGTTACCGGGGCCTCCTTTGTAATGTCAGCAGACATCATGCACTGGCTCATCCTTCGTGATAAATGTTCTTTTTTTTTTTTGAAAAATTTTGTTGTTTGTACCAACGTAACGCGTTTTGCCTTCATGTTTCAGACCCAGATGATGAGGATCAACCATCAGGGATCACGATATTTGCTGATGAGGATTCCAAGGAAGAACATGAGAATGGGGAAATCTTTGAATCAAAAAATCCTGACCCGCAAAGAAAAATGGCGGTCAAATTTCCAGGAATAAACGCACCAATCCCTGAAAACGCTGATCAAAGAGAGTGGGCAGCTGGGCCTTCTAGTTATGGTTCATATGGGAAACGACCACTCTGCAAGTCAAACAATTCTTCAGAAACTATTGGCAGATGGCATCATCATGAACGATGGGGGTCAAGGGAATTTGTTGACGATGGTCCTCCAGGTGAGAACTCGGTGCTCAGCATGTCAAGTTACCCTCCAAGATATGATGATTATGATTCTGGTTATAGTTTCAGCAGTCGTAGATTTTCATCACCTTCCATTTGGAGATCACATTCTGAAAAGGAATGGAGCCTTGCTGTACATGAAAAACGTTTATTTGAAGATGAGGCTGACGAGAGGTACATGACCGTCGAATTTCCAGGAATAAACGCACCAATTCCTGAAAACGCTGATCAAAGAGTTTGGGCAGCTGGGCCTTGTAGTTATGGTTCATATGAGAATCAACCACTCCGGAAGCTGAACAATTCTTCAGAAACCATTGGCAGATGGCATCATCATGAACGGTGGGGGTCGAGGGAATTTGTTGACGAGGGTCCTCCAGGTGAGGACTCAATATTCAGCATATCAAGTTACCCTCCAAGATATGGTAATTATGATTCTGGTTATAGTTTCCGCAGCCCTAGATTTTCATCACCTTCCATTTGGAGATCACATTCTGAAAAAGAATGGAGCCTTTCTGTACATGAAGAAAGTTTATTCGAAGATGAGACTGACGAGAGATGGAACGACGCTTGGCCTGATTATTCACGCCAATACTTTGGCGACCATGAGCATGACCGCTATGGATATGACCTCCACGGCCACCGTAGTTGGAGGTGAACGGCATTATAAATTATTGTAACATCATGGCATTGTAAAAGAAAAACAGAAGAACAAGATAGGAAAGTTGCGGTGGCTGACGTTGGGACTGGAGTTGCGCATTGCTCTCCAACTATAAACAATAACGTTGGGACTGGGATAGGATCTATTCGAAGAGAGTTGATATAAAAATAAAATGAGACAAGAAATTGAAAATAAAGTTATTGTTGACATATGATTCGTGTTATAATGCAGACTGTGTTGTTGGAATTCTTTCCAAGTTTACTCCACAGATTTGGATTGAATTCTTTGCAGCTGATTCCATGTAGAGAGTATTTTCCTGGGTCGCGTGATGGGATATGGATATCAACATGCTCCAACTTCCCATAGAATATATATTAGATATAGATAAAAAGTCCTTCATAAAAAATCTATAACCCTAATTTTATTGTATTATTGATAATATGATAATACAATCAAGAATTTCATTCAAAGCAACAGGAAAACCAGCGTTCTTAGCTCAGCGTTTGGTAACCTACAGGACCTTGCAAACCATCTTGTCTTGTGGCTGTTTCGTTCTTTCCCATTAAAGATGGTATCCATGGAAATAGTTTTCCGATCTCCTTAGTTATTGTACTTTGCCTCAGTTGCCTATCGTCGATCCCGAACTTCGCTCTTTCAACTGCTTCCATTATATCTTCCCTTGTCACAGTCTCACTACCTGCAGGACCCAGATTGTTTTGTTACCGTCTGAAAATGTTGGTATGTTAAGTGATATCACAGTTGATAATGGAAAATGTAAATCAATTTGGATACCAAGTTAATCTGAACCTCACCTCTTCGAGCAGCAAGTAAAGCAGCTTCATTGACAATGTTTGCAAGATCAGCACCAACAAATCCTGGAGTCAGAGAAGCAACCAGATCACAGATAAGATCTGTGTCTTCTTCCAGAGGAACTCCTCTCAAATGTACTCCAAGGATCTTTTTCCTTCCTTCTTCGTCTGGTTCTCCAACAAAGACCTTTCTCGAGAAGCGACCAGGCCTGCAAAGGGCTGGATCCAATGCTTCAGGTCTGTTAGTTGCAGCAATAACAACCACTTTTGTGTCCGATTCAAATCCATCCATTTCAGTCAACAACTACGGAGGAAGAAGCAGATTTGCAAGGAAACATGAGAGCAAGAATACTTATTTTTTGTATGAGTTTTCCTTGTTAAAGGATTCAGAGTCGAAACACGTGACGAGTTAAAAGGAATTGAAATGCACGCAAGCATGAGTGGATCTCAGAGTTGATGAAATTATGTAAAGTTGTGTTAACATCAGCTATGCAAGTGCCAAGTGGAGTGCAAATATAAACTCACCTGGTTTAACGTTTGGTCGCGCTCATCATTGAAACTTCTACCACGTTTTCCTCCAACTGCATCAAGTTCGTCAATGAAAATTATCGATGGAGCACATTTCCTGGCAACACCAAAGAGATCTCTTATACGCGCTGCCCCTCTACCAACAAACAGTTCCACAAATTCACTAGCAGAAACACTGAAAAATGGCACTCCTGCTTCTCCAGCCACTGCTCGAGCCAGCAATGTTTTCCCTGTTCCTGGAGGACCCACGAGTAACACACCTCTAGGTAGTTTTGCCCCGAGCTTTTGGTAGTTTATAGCTCCTTGCAAGCATGAAACTATCTGATAACATGAACGAGATCAGAGTATATGGTGAAATGATTAGTTCATGTAACTCATGCACAAAATCATACACTCTATACCATAGTTTTGGAAGAGGTCTCAGGATCTACACTCATGAACTAATATATAGCAGGAAGCAAACTCCGAACACATTAACAAGATACACGACAAGATAAACGTAATTTATCCACTTCATATTTTAACAGTTTCAGTGCCTAAAATCAAAAGAGCGCAACATTGATCCATATATAACATCATACGAATCCAAAAATAAGACTTGAAACATCTTCTACAAGGGGCTGTACTCGTAAACCAAAAATAGTCCCTATCTTAACATTAGTGTCAGTCCAAAAGTCACAGATCTTACCGGGTGAGGCTCCAACGCCTTCGACAAACACATAAAATGTTCAATTACCCTGATATTATATGATGATGAAATTTTTTTAAAAAAATTATGTTGCATATCCCCTCATTGGTATCTTTAATTAAGGCAACAAAGTCCAAACAAGATGATAAAGGACAAACTTTGTAACTTGTGTATCTAACAACACTCAAGGAGGAAATATGTATGGTTACCTCCATAAGCTCTACCTTCGCGGCATCAACACCCTCTACATCGTCAAAGTTGACCATTTGATTATTCGTTCGCCGCTTCTTTGCAGGGCTATTAGCAGCAGAAAGTTGACGATAAAGAAGCCACATCAAAGGAGTTAAAGGAATCCACAGAGACATTATAGTTATCAACATACTCCTCATTGACATAAAAACGGATTGAGGTGCTGAGCTATACACTGTTCCCTTTTCTCTCATTACCCTGAGAAGATATTTCTCATCATGGTCGATTTTCCTTGTCGAATACTGCCACACAAGACCAGAAGCTCGAGGCTTTGAAAATTTCTTCAACAAGTCTACTTTTGATGCTTGACCAGATGTACTCACTATACCTCCTCTTGCAACTGTAGTAGCTGAATTTTCATCTGCAACATCTACCTCTTCCGAACTTTCAATATTTTCAGTTCCCTGAGCTTTAATATTGTAATATATACGACGAGATCCTTCTTCAAGCAAAACTTTTGTAACAGAACCACTTTGGAGGCTTGTTATCAAATCTGAATATGGAACAATCTTTGGAGAAGGCACTGCCGTTAATCTCAGAAACAAGTAGCACACACCAAGTGCAATAGTAAATGATGCATAGACTGTTAATTTCTTAACATTCTTTCTCAAGAACATTCCAAGATCATTTAACATTGCCCTTACCGAGACCCTCTTCGACCTTCGAGTCAATAGCCGTAATCTCGGCCTCAATCTCAACGAAAATCTCTTTCTGACACCAGTATTAACTCTTCTACTCAAAAGGGTTTGTTCATCTTCTTTATCTCCATCAATCAATGATACAATTTTCTTGTGGCAAGATAACACATATAGAGATTTATTACAGAACCCTAATGAAGGAACAAATTTTCCATTGTGAACTGACCTAAACCTATTCCTAGAAAGATTCAAACACTGGGAAATGTTTACACTGTAAACTCCAAATGAAGGAATCAAAACTGAACTACTATAACAAAGAGTCCTGCATATCCTCAAAGACTTCAACTTTCCATCAAAAAGTTGTGAATTCTCCTTATAAATCAACAACCCATGATTATAAACAACAGAAGAAGTAGCCATACCTCTTCAAAACAACAACAAGAACGAAACTAAACTCAATCTACCAATGAAATCCCAACATTCGCATTCATGGAATATGCACAACAGTTGGGATTATGCCAGCAACCATAAGAGAACTTGATAAATGATGGATTGGGATGGCACTAAAAGGGGAAACTTTACCCGATTCTTGTATCAGAATGTACAGGAATGGAAGTTGAGTCTGTTGAGCGGAGGCAGATAAGAGATAAAGCTGCTGGCTTGGGTTTTTACAGTGCCATCATCTGACGGTTCAGATAAACTGTCCGCATGTTATTCTGTGGTTGGTTCTTTCAGATTGTACTCCTTTTTTCCTGGATGTTTTATAATAATTTTAATACAATTTTAAAAAAATTTTCATGAAAATAATAATTTTTATGATAAATTTATAATAAATTTTAAATAAATATTTTCATAAATTAAAATAATTTTAGAATTAATCTATGTTAAATTTAAAGATGTTATTTTTATAAATATTTTTTAAAAATCTTTTATCTTTGATAATTTTTAAAAAATATTTTTTATTTTTGATAAATTTAAAAAAATTCCATCAATTTACTCTGAATTTTCTAAAATTTTTTCACCTATAAGAAGCTTATTTTAATCTTAATAAATTTAATAAATATAAATTTTATATACAAATTAATTAAAAGCAATTAATTATTTAATTATTAATTTTGTCTTACTCATACCATATCAAAATCATTATGAATTAAAATTTTTCATTAAAATGATAATTTTAGCATAGAAATAATTTTTTATATTACTGAAATCATTATTATTTCACACAATTTCAATATAAAATTATCAAAAATTTCACATTATTTCATAAAATTATTTTTTAAAAATATATATTTATATATATATATATATATATATATATATATATATAT
>CANYBF010450665.1:0-15215 GCA_948192965.1 Dalechampia spathulata
ATCGAATATGATATTGACATGATCATACTCGATCGAACATGATTATATGCACGGATAACGACGTGAATTTAAAACACAAAACATGCTAAAAATCATTCGGGAATCATAAAACAATTCGATTTTCAATCAATTTTCAACATACAAATCACAAATAGCATCATATGACAATTAAATCATGTTATGACATGTTGAATCAATATGAAATCGATTAAAAAGTAATCGAATTACCTCTTGTAGATTCTCCAAGCGTAAAGGGATGATGGAAGCAATCAAAATCCAAGCAAATTCCAATTAATTAACCTAAGTCTATTGATTTAGTGCCAATTAATTAGTCCTAAGTGTTTAAGATTAAAGGAACTAGGGTTTTGGATTGTCAATTTGCGTTTGACGGCCGCCGGATGCTAATTGGGATTAGGGTTTTCGTAATTCAAGTTGCCAACCTTTGCCAAATGGCAAAACTAGGGTTTAATGTGTCTGCTCTAGAGAACATATGCGAACGAGTATGTTTCCTAAGTCATACTCGATCGAGTATGTTCAAGCCATAGAACATAGTCGATCGACAATGAAGATACCCTCAGCCTCTAAAACATAACCTAAAGCCAAAAAACATATGCACACGCACCAAAAGCATATGCACACGTCCAAAGAGTACCCTAGAATGGCCGAAGTTGGCCCAGAATGGCCTAGAAAGCCCTAAATCAACTTGGATTGGCCAGAAGTCAACCCAAACTGACTCAGAAGCATTCCTAAATCGATCTGGATCAAGCCGGTCCAAAATGAGGGTGCGACAGTAGCGCTATGGAGGCTAACATTAGATCATTGATCATTATCATCATCACCAGTCTGACCCTCTTTTAAGCTAGGACTAGGAGACTTTGTGATGATGTTATAGCATGTAAATCGCTCAATCAAACTAGTAATATTGGCTGCCATCTATCATATTATCAGAATATAAACCTTACGTGACTCAAACATGTCACGATATTGCCCCTACACAATCATATAGGCATATAAGTCATGCATACACACATAAGAAATGTGCTTAAGACATACCATAAGTACTCACATGTAGCTCCAACATCTCAATATGGTGATTCTATAGTAGCCCAGTTAGTAATCGAAAGACATCCACCATATCATCATAAGGCACCTACATAGGTAATCATAATCAGGATTCAAAAGGAATCAAAAGCATGCTAATGCAAGAAAGATTGATTACATGAGTAGTGTTTAGATGGGTGAAGGCAAGCTCCTCTCTATTAGGCACTTGGAACATCACCTCATGTGGGTACCTACCCCTATCATACAACTGCACATAAGGATTTTATGGCTACTGGAGCTGCCCCTCAATGAAGCTTTAAGGGAATCCAAAACTTGGGGGCACTTCAGGACTCTTTACCTCAACTTCCACTACTGTACTAGATAATGTATTTTACACCATCTTAGAAGCTTAGGATGCTCTCCATCCACCTAATGCGATAGATCAACCTTGGGAACCATTAACCTTAAAATCTTGTTCTCTATGGGTGGATAACTCCACAGGCCCTAGAAGTCGAGCCTGAATAAAGGTTTAATAGGCTATTGGTGACTTAGACAGACGATCATTCCTTGGGAAGCCCATAAGTGTAGTTATGATATTTATCTTAACATTGATATAGGAAGACCAAAACATCATTTAAGGAGGAGCAATAGGCTCCACCTGACTAGCTGGTCCCTGGCGCTAGTCAATAATGTACTCCTTTAAATAGAAGAGATGATGCTCCAGACATTCAACCAACATGTGTCACTCATCCCTGCATGTTGATACCTTGATGTATCGAGAAAGTAATATACCTTGCTATGGCTTAGGCCAAACCTATAAACACCAATCATCATTAATCACTCTTACTCAAGTAAATTTCTAAACTAGTTCTATACAGTTTAACATTACTGAAATTTTTACGTGGTCTTAAGTGAGCTCGTTAAGGTACTCTTTTAACATATCCAAATCAACATGTATCCTCATATACTAGATGCCCCATGCAAGCATGTAAGGAAATTCGAGAGGCAATTCATCTAGAATCATTAATTCAGGAAGCAACACGAACTCATAAGCCATAGTTTGCAAAAACCAACACAATCAAACATGTCATAACCAATCATGATAGAATGATGCAACTAGTAACAATCTTTATGGCCACTCAACTTGCCACTTAAATTTCATATATTTTAGAGTATTCTTCTCTAGTGAATCTATTTTTCATGACCCAAAACGCTTAAAAAATCTAAAACATTAATCAAAATCTAGCAGACTTATATTCAAAAATCTAGGTATTTTTGTCACACCTGCATTTGAGACCCTGGTTGTCTTGTGTTATTAGTGTATAGGACTGATAGGACGTATACGTATTCATATATATATTGATGTGTTTGATAATTGAGATATGACCTTGCTTACTTGTTATGATTGTTATTGTGAGTGTATGTATGTGTATGCATTGATGTGGTATATATTGATGATGACAGATAGAGAGGGTGTTGTCGCCTTATTGAGCTTTCTCTGTAGTATAAGAGGCGAACACCGAGTTTAGCAGGTAGTGCGTGAGGTTTTAGAAGTGTTTATGCTTGAATTGGGAGTTAGGAAGAGTGGAAGAAGGAAGATTGAGTGTGGTACGAGCGTACGGGTGTACCAAAACAAAGGAGTTGAGGGAGTTAGGCTCCTGGATACCGTACAGGCGTACCAAAGGGGTGTCTGGCTGTACGCGTACTCGTAGGAAATTAGGTTTATCAGGTGGATTGTGGGCATACGGGCGTACCGTCCCTCGCAGGAAAATGTGCTTGTCATGAGTTTTAGTTTGGTACGGGTGTACCAAGATCCGTACGGCCTTACGCGACTTAAGTTTGACGAGTCACAGGATAAGTGTTAAGCCTTTTCTCAGTTTTCTACCACCTTCTTCTTTCTTAAACCCTTATAAACATTAGAGTTAGTATTCCTAAGCCTAGGAAGAGTACTAGAGCTTGAAGTTGACGATAATGGATGATTCTAACGGGATTACGGGATTGTACTAGAAGTCTTTCTACTATAGGTTTGTGCTAGGAGTGTTGTTAGTGCTAGGTTTATGGCTGTTCTTATGCTTTGGCTTACTTCTATGGCTTGAAGACTTAAGTAAAATCTAAGCATAAGGTTGGTGTTAATATGTATTTATTTTGACGAGTTATGTTGACACTTGTGCTTGTTATGCTTGGACTTGATGTTCTCATTGCTTCATGGTATTGTGGCTTATTGGTATGATGGAATAGATGTATCCCTCTTTATGGTATGAAGCATAAGGGGTATATAATATGTTCATGGCATGCATCATGATGAAGGGTGGAAAGAAAAGAGAGAAAAGAAAGAGAGTAATAAGTGCAGAGCTAAGCTCTGGGCATACTGGGTCAAATACTGATGATGGGATTCCTAAAGGAATCGTTTAGATTATTGCCCTCCCTACAGGGAGATGAGTCTTGAGACCTACAGTAGGAAATGGGTGCATAGCACCACATATTTATATGCCCTCCTTTGGGAGATGAGTACCGATACCTACAAGGATCCAATATGTGTGAAAGGAATGTGCACAATCACAGGAAAATAAGAGTGAATGAGTGGAATGAGGATGAGGGAGACTGCAAGGCATAGTTGCATTTGCATTGCATGTATTGTGTCACATCCATGTGAGTAACGTGTTTGGTGTATGTATAGAGGTCTGTATGCGTATGTATCTATGTACGATGATGTATTGTTGATGTTGTATATGTATGTATATGTGTATGCATGTATATGTGACTTCATGGTATTGTTTGTGATGTTGTTTGTGATACTGTTACCTTATTGGGAAGCGTAACTTCTCGGTTGGATGAGGGACAGTGATTAGCTGTGTTTTAGGCTTGGTTTTGGAGTGTTTTGAGTAGGTACCGGGTGCGTAAGGGACTAAATGGGGGATGTCCTGGGTTTCTAAGGCTCGGTCGGATGTACGGATACTTGTACGGGTGTACCAAGTTTCCTGGAGACAGTACAGGCATACCAAGAGGTTGTACGGCTTTACCATAACTCATAAGAAAATGGGTTTGTTAAGAAAGTTGGGATGGTACGGGCATACCATTATGGCGTACGGCCATACGGTTGCTCGTAGGAAATCAGGGCATCAAGACTTTAAGTTTGGTATGAGCGTACGGGGTTTGGTACAGCGTATGTGACTTAAAACTGACTTTTTAAACAGATAAACATAAGCCTTTTTCTTATGTTTTCTTATCTTAACTTCCTAAACCCTTCCCTAAACCCTTGGAGACAGTTTCCTTTGGTGCTTTGAAGCATGTAGAAGCTTGTTAGACAAGATTTAAAGCTTAGAGGATCGATTAAGCTCTAGAAGTAGCTTGTCATAGGTTTGTGCTAGATTGAGTTTCAAGCCTTATTCACATCTTTTTATGCTTTTAGGCCTAGTATGGCCAAGAAATTGATAATTAGGGATTCGTTTCCTATATATGCTATATGTTTATGATGTGAGCTCGATGATTATTTGATATGCTATACTCTGCTTGTATATGTCTTATTATATCATTGTATATAGGCATAAACATGACCTAACGGATTGAGAATGAAAGAAAAGAGTGAGAGAAAAGAGGAAAAAGGCATGCTGGGTCATATATTACAGGATTCCATAATGGAATCGTATATTATATTACCTCCTACGGGAGTTGAGTCTCGAGACATAGAGGAAAAAGGGGTTTAAGGACCCGGATAATAGTTACCATCCTTTGGGAGTTGAGTACCGATACATACAGGGACCCGACATGGTAGGAAATTATGCACAATACAGTGAAAAGGGAAAGAATAGAAAAGAAAGAGGGAAAACGCCTTGAACCAAGAGCGGACGATACAAGAGGAGAATGCATGTTTAGAGTCATCGAGGAGACCATTCAGAGGCTTGAGTTCTTCAATGAGGTATCAGAAGAGGGGTAAGTTTAGAGGTTCCTTTTCCCCACGACCAGGAGGTGTTAGATCCTTGCAACCCTGGCAGGCACAAAGTGGGCGATCCTTAGTTCACAATGGTAGTTCAGGTATGGGACCAGGTTCATGCCGTACTTGTGGCCGGGCACATCATGGGGCTTGTCGGATGGGTATCAACTTGTGTTATCATTGTGGTAGAGCCTATCACTATGCTAGAGAGTGTCCTACACGATATGATACGCCTATGCACACTATGCCAGAAGGGAGATCTTATCAACAGGGTCCGATAGCTCGACCTAGTACCGGGAGTTTCCAGGGTTCTGAGAGGGGTAGAGGCAAAGGGAGAAGTCATGAGGGAGGAGGCTGTGGCACCATTCAGGGGTCTATGAATAAGATTGTTGGGGCTCCAGCTAGAGTGTATAATTTAGTGCAACAGGATGATCAGCGTGCCTCAGATGTAGTGATTGGTAATGTTCTTATTTCTTGTCATGACGTATTAGTTTTATTTGATCCTGGTTCTTCCCATTCGTATATTAATGAGGGATTTGTTTGATTACTTAATATGCCATGTGAGAGATTAGGTTATGAGATAGCGGTATTGAGTCCTTTAGGAAGGGATGTGGTAGTCGATAGGGTGTATAGATAGTATCCACTGATTATTCATAATGTATGCTTCGCGTCAGATTTAGTAGAGATGTCATTCCGCGAGTATGATATTAGTATGGGTATGGATTGGTTAGCCAGGTACAAGGCAGTAATGGATTATTATAAAAAAATAGTAACCCTTCAGTAGCCAGAACATGATACAGTAGTAATACGGGATAATGTGCAGTCAGTAATCACCAGAATGATTTCTGCTATGGTAGCTCAGAGATTGTTACGACAGGGTTGTGATGCAGTGTTAGGTCACGTAATAATTGTGAGACAGAAGGAAATACAGATAGCTGATATTCCGATGGTATGTGACTTTTCGAATGTATTCCCAGAAGGATTGTTAGAACTACCGCCAGAGCGAGAGGTTGAGTTTGAAATAGAGGTGTTATCGAGTACTGAATTGATCTCTATGATACCGTATCGTATGGTGCCACTTGAATTAAGGGAATTGAAGATACAGTTGCAAGAATTATTGAATAAGGGTTTCATCAGGCTGAGTGTTTCACCGTGGGGCGTACCGATACTCTTCGTGAAGAAGAAAGATGGCATAATGCGGATGTGTATTGACTACCGACAGTTGAACAGGGTGACAGTCAAGAACATATATCCTTTATCCCGAATTGATGATTTGTTTGATCAATTGAAAGATACCGCAATCTTCTCCAAAATTGATTTGGGATCAGGATATCACCAATTTCGGGTTCAAGAAGGAAATATAGCGAGAATAGCTTTCTGGACTCGCTATGGGCATTACGAGTTCTTAATGATGCCATTCGGACTGATGAATGCACCTGCAGCATTTATGGTATTAATGCATACGATCTTCACAAATTACTTGGATCAATTTGTAGTCGTGTTCATTGATGACATCCTGGTGTATTCGAAGACTCGAGACGATCATGATAAGCACTTGAGGTTAGTATTACAACAGTTATGGGAGAAGCGGCTATATGGTAAGTTATCTAAATGTGACTTTTAGCTAGAGCAAGTGGCATTTTTAGGACATATTATTTCAGCTGAGGGACTCCGAGTAGATTCGAGTAAGGTAGAAGTCGTACTTGATTGGCCGATGCCACAAAATGTCAGTGAGGTTTGTAGCTTTCTGGGATTGGCCGAATATTATAGATGATTTGTTAAGGGCTTTTTGATGCTTGCGATACTGTTGATGACTCTTCTTTGGAAGGATATTCCTTTCCTATGGACAGATGAATGTCAAAGAAGTTTTGACCAATTGAAGGCGTGTTTGACTCAAGCTCCAATTTTGACGTTACCGACGCTAGGTATTGCATTTGTGATATATAATGATGCTTCGCTCAATGGTTTAGGATGTGTCCTCATGCAAGACGGGAAAGTGATTGCGTATGCTTTGAGACAATTAAAGCCACATGAGAAGAACTACCAGACGCATGATTTGGAGTTAGCCGCCATTATTTTTGCACTGAAGATTTGGTGACATTACTTATATGGAGAGTTATATTACTTGTATATCGATCATAAGAGTTTGAAGTACATGGGCACGCAGAAGGAATTGAATTTAAAGCAACGACTAGCTTAAATTGATAAAGGATTACAAATGTGTGATTGATTATCATCCGGGGAAAGCTAACTCAGTAGCTGATGCATTAAGCCGTAAAGTGTTTACAGGATTGAGACAGTCACCATTACTGTTAGTTCGGGAACTGCGACAGTTAAATGGCTTACTGGTGATGCAACCTGATTGTATGATAGCACAGTTACAATTACAGGTGAAGCCGATGTTGACAGAACATATTCAAAGTAGTGCTATGAATGATGAGGAATATCAGAAATAGTTATGAAAAGTACAGATGGGTAAGACTGCACTTTTTACGGTAGACGGTAATGATAATCTGAGACACGGAAACAGACTATACATTTCAGCAGACGAGGAGTTGAAGAAGGAGATTTTAGCAGAAGCTCACAGTTGCACATATTCATATCATCCAGGTAGTACGAAGATGTATCAGGACTTGAGACAGTACTACTGGTGGATTGGTATGAAAAATGATATAGCTGACTATGTCATTAAATGTCTGATATGCCAGCAGATTAAAGGAGAACATCAGGTACCAGTAGGATTGCTTAGTCTTTTACCAATTCCGGAATGGAAATGGGATCGGATTACTATAGACTTCGTTATAGGGTTACCAATGACGCAGAACAGATATTATGCCATATAGGTAATCATAGATAGACTGATAAAGATAGCTCATTTCCTACCTGTGCGTATGGATTATAGCCTGGAAAGGTTGGCGGGACTGTATATTAATGAAATCGTTTGGTTGCATGGGATTCCATCCTCTATAGTGTCTGATAAAGATTCACGATTTACGTCACGATTTTGGGGTACTTTTCAAAAGGCTTTAAGCACACGAGTACAGTTCAGTACTGTATTTCACCCTCAGACCGATGGCCAGTCAGAGAGAGTGATCCAGATATTGGAAGATATGCTACGTGCTTGTGTTATAGAATGGGTAGGTAGTTGGGATTGCTGCTTACCATTGATTGAGTTTACCTGCAATAACAACTATCAGTCCAGTATACAGATGGCTCCTTATAAGGCATTGTATGGTCGACGATGTAGGACACCTTTACACTGGAACGAGGTTAGTGAACAATGGCTAGTTGGTCCAAAATTGGTACAGCAGGCATAGGAGCAAGTACAACTGATGAAGGCTAGATTGAAGGCAGTATCGGATATGTATAAATCTTATATGGATCTCAGAAGATAGGATATAGAGTATAAGGTTGGAGATAAGGTATTTCTGAAGGTATCTCCGTGGAAAAGGCTTTTGAGGTTCGGTCAAAAAGGGAAATTGAGTCCTCATTTCATTGGACCATATGAAGTGTTGGAACGAGTAGGACTATTAGCATATAGATTAGCTTTGCCACCTAAGTTGGATCGTATTCATAATGTATTCCATGTTTTGATTCTAAGGTGTTACAGATCAGATCCTTCTCATGTTATTCCAGTTGACGCTATTGAGGTACAGCAGGACTTATCTTACAGTGAAGAGCCGACACAGATTTTGGCCAGGGAGACTAAACAGTTGAGGAACAAGCAGATTCCTCTAGTAAAGGTCTTATGGAACCATCATAAAGGACAAGACGCCACTTGGGAGCGGGAATCGATGATGAGAGGCAGTATCCCCATTTGTTTCCTAGTAGTTCAGGTTAGAATTTTGGGGACGAAATTCCTTTTAGCGGGAGAGAGTTATCACACCCGCATTTAAGACCCTGGTTGTCTTGTGTTATTAGTGTATAGGACTGATAAGATGTATACATATTCATATATATTGATGTGTTTGATAATTGAGATATGACCTTGCTTACTTGTTATGATTATTATTGTGAGTGTATGTGTGTGTATGCATTGATGTGGTATATATTGATGATGACGTATAAAGAGGGTGTTGCCACCTTATTGAGCTTTCTTTATAGTATAAGGGGTAAATATTGAGTTTAGCATGTTGTGCGTGAGGTTTTAGAAGTGTTTATGCTTGAATTGGGAGTTAAGAAGAGTAGAAGAAGGAAGATTGAGTGTGGTACGAGCGCACGGGTCAGCGTACGGGCATACCAAAACAAGGGAGTTGAGGGAGTTAGGCTCCTGGATACCGTATGGGTGTACTAAAGGGTGTCTGGCCGTACGCGTACTCACAGGAAATTGGGTTTGTTAGGTGGATTGTGGACGTACAGGCGTACCAAATATGGTATGGGTGTACCGTCCCTCGTAGGAAAATGTGCTTGTCAGAAGTTTTAGTTCGGTACGGGCGTACCAAGATCCGTACGGCTGTACGTGACTTAAGTTTGACGGGTCAAAGGATAAGTAGTAAGCCTTTTCTTAGTTTTCTGCCACCTTCTTCTTTCTTAAACCCTTCTAAACATTAGAGTTAGTGTTCCTAAGCCTGGGAAGAGTGCTAGAGCTTGAAGTTGACGATAACGGATGATTCTAACGGGATTACGGGATTGTACTAGAAGTCTTCCTACTAAAGGTTTTTGCTAGGAGTGTTGTTAGTGTTAGGTTTGTGGTTGTTCTTATGCTTTGGCTTACTTCTATGGCTTGAAGACTTAAGTAAAGTCTATGCATAAGGTTGGTGTTAATATGTATTTGTATGTTGACACTTGTGCTTGTTATGCTTGAACTTGATGTTTCCATTACTTCATGGTATTGTGGCTTATTGGTATGATGGAATGGATGTATCCCTCTTTATGGTATGAAGCATAAGGGGCACATAATATGCTCATGGCATGCATCATGATGAAGGGTGGAAAGAAAAGAGAGAAAAGAAAGAGAGTAATGAGTGCAGAGCTAAGCTCTAGGCATACTGAGTCAAATATTGATGATGAGATTTCTAAAGGAATCATTTAGATTATTGCCCTCCTTACAGGGAGATGAGTCTCGAGACCTATAGTAGGAAATGGGTGCATAGCACCACATATTTATATGCCCTCCTTTAAGAGATGAGTACCGGTACCTACAGGATCCAATATGTGTAAAACGAATGTGCATAATTATAGGAAAACAAGAGTGAATGAGTGGAATGAGGATGAGGGAGACTGTAAGGCATAGTTGCATTCGTATTGCATGTATTGTTAGATTGCAAAGTTGTTATATGATATTTCTGATGGTTTGCTATGTGTTTATATCTGTGTTATGATTTATAATTGTCTCGCACCACTGAGTTTTATGCTCAGCGTTTATCATTTGATGAACGTAGGTTCTGAGCCTGCGAGAGAGCAGTCTGGGAAGTGATAGAGGTCGTCAGTAAGAGAAGGCTATTCTCGAAGTGGCACGGGACTTTAGAGGCATACTCCGATTCATTTTGCTAGAGTGGTTTTGTTAATCATAGTGGCAGTAGTCAATTTTGTATTGTGTGGTGTACCTATTGTGTAAATAGTATGAACCCTGTTGTATAACTTGTATTGTATGTATATACTATAATTAAGTTGCTTGCCAATATGACTTGTATGAATGAATGATTGATTATCCAGGGTATGATGTGTCTTATATATTTAAGCCACGCTGTCACTTATTTTCACCATTTAATACAGAGACGTGTACCCATATGAACTCTACTAGAGTATAGCGATGATGTATCCCTTGTGGTGTGAGTAACGGTTTTCCTTAGGAAGGATCGATACTCATGCTACGGGAGCATGTTACCCTAGGTATGGGCTGAGTGTGACAACGTTGTTTATATGTCTATAAGTTTTAGTAAGGGGAAATAAGTTGTTAGGGAAAGTTAAAGCATGATGATAAAAGGAAACTTAAGGAAACAATTGTCAAGACAAATATCTTTTGTTTATACATAGTATATCATATAGAATATTCTCTATGTAATTTGGCAAAATGTTTTTAAGGATGGTAATTTATGAAAATCTTATACTTAATCTCACACTTAATAAAAACAAGTGATTTCAAATGCTATTGCATGAAGTGATACCTAAATTTATATCATACCTAAATTACATGTAACTCATACATACATGGGTATATATGTTGTTGAATAAATTTAAAATACAATATGACTTTACATATAAATTTGAAAGTAACAAATTCAATGATACTAAAAAAGGTGTATTACCCGGGGTTGACAAGGGAAGGGAGTGGATGCTGATGCTAGAGAGAGTATGGACAAGGAGCGGCTCTTAGTAGGCTTCTAGGCGGAGAGGCATATGAAGGAATTGATCCCACACCTGAATAAGAAGGATCCTGAGATTGTATAGGGATCAGGCTACATAGTTGAGTAATTTCAAGATTGTGCAAGTACGAGACTGTACAATCGAGAATAACTTAAGCGACTAAATAGGTATTATCTATCATATCCGCATTATTAGCATCTTTACATGTTTGCATTTTATGCATGAGAATAAATGATGCACGGAAAGTATGATTGGGCTATGATTAGTACATGCTTTGATATGCTAGATATGTTTATGAGTATGCTATGAATGAATGGAATTTCATAAGATATAGAATTCAAAGTGAAAAGAGGTAAAAGAATAGTTTAAAGTGATGAAAATAGAGTAATCACGCCTTAAGAAGTGCATTTTGAATGCTTATGAAAGGTGGTCCTAATGATGTCTTCGAATGAAATTTATAAGTGAAATGAAATGATTAGATATGTTAAACATGATATTCTATATGAAAGTAGAGGTTAGAATGTATATTAGGCAGTAAAAATGAAGTTAGAATTAAAAATAAGTTCAGTTGAAAGTAAGGGGTATTTTGGTCATTTCACCTATTGAGAGGGGGTAATTATGGAAACTACAAATATGTATGGATTTCTATACTCATGTGAATGTATGCATGTATTACCATGGTATGGAATTAGGTAGGAAGTAATTAATTAAAGGAATAAGAATCTAATTTAATTAAGGAATTAATAATATGTTGACAAGTGTCAACATATGATTGGCTCCTTCTTTAAAAATGATAAAATAAATCATAAATAGGAAATAAGAGAAGGGAAAAAGGGCTTTACCATTCCAAACCTCCAAACATATGTTCACTTCTTCTTCCTCCCCTTCTTACCCTTCAAAGTTAAAGAAAATCATCAATCGAAGCTATTTTTTCATGGAAATTCTATATTTAAAGGGTTCTCAAGCTTATTCTCTTCATATGTGTGCTTATGGCTTCATAGTCTTTGATATATTGGATGTATGGAGTGTGTAGGGTTTCTTCTAACATGAGGAACTTGAAGTACATGAAGAAAAAAATGATGAATTGGATGAAATACGTGCTTAAGTATGCTTAACATGCTATCTTGTTGCAACTAAAATGAAATTGTGTATGTATATGAGTTTTCATATAAAGCCTAGCTTGTATATAATGTAATTGACTCTTAATTTATTGTTATATGTGTGAATTATGACTATGAAGTGATGAAATGTGCTAAAAGATATGAAAAGGATGAAGGAAAGTGGAAGAAGGGAAATGATTGTGAATAGGATGTTTACTGCCTTATTTTGGAAGCATGACTTCCTTATAGTATAAGGGGAAAAAATTGTGTTTTGGCTTGATTATTATAGATGAAATACTTAAATTATGTGTTGGGATATTTATTGTGCAATTTGAGTGCAAATGGAAGTGAATTAGAATGTCAAACTTACATTAGAAATGAAATGGTACAAAGAAGAAAATGTAAAAAAAGTTGCTGCCCAAATTTGTCATTTTTCGTATATGGCCTCTAAAATTTGGTATGAGTGAATAAATTATAATAATTCATGAATGTAAGATGGAATAGGGTGTTAGAATGAAGAAATTGGCATTTGGTTGCATGAAAAATGAAGGGGAACCATAAGTATGCAAACCCGGATTTTAGCCTCGGCAGAATTTTTGACTCGGTTTAGAATTGACTTTTGGAGGCCTTAACGTTGTCCAAAAATTTTTTTTAAGTTCTTGAATTAAAGCTTATTGAGTCTAGTTTATAATGGTACCTAGCTCATTCAAAATCAAAATTTTAAGGTAGTCAAAAAGGGGACACCATCCTCAGGGGTCCCTGACAAGAAAACCAAAATGAAAGGTTTTGTAAAGTGAATGTGTATACTATGTTTTTCTATGGTTAAGGACTTTGTTTGTATGGTTTGTTGCCTTGATTTATAAATGGATTGAAGGCCTAAATGTAAATGTTCTTCATAGTTTATAATGAGTCATATAAGGTTACTATAAGGATGAAGCAAGGTAAGGTAGAAGTAAAAGGAAAAGTAAAGTAAGAATTGACCAAATAAATAGTTCATTGCCTTACATGTTTTGATCACTATCATGGTTATGTACATACAATTACAAATCCAATACAGGTAAAAATGACCAAATGAACAGTAATAGTAACCAATGAATAGTAACTCATGAATAGTACTCTCGACCAAATGAATAGTCATTTACATAACATAGTGTGATCACTTAAGGAATGGTTGTTTAAGGTATCTCAACTTAATATTATACTTAATTAAACATTATAAGTTAATGTTATACACTTAAAAAGTAGAAAATTGATACTAAGACATATTTATTATTAATACAGATTTATGACTTGTGTACACATATATCCTTTGATTGTGAAATATGGAATGTTATGGAATGGAATGGTACTTGAATGATTATGGATTCTTGAATGAAAATAAGTCAAGTACAATATATGAATAACTTTACTAAATGAATGTAAAATGGAAATGTTACAGGTTCAACTCATGAAGTGCATACGTCTCCTTCAGGTATCGATAAGGGCAAAGTGATAACAGGTTTATGCTATTCATGTTATGACCCCATATAAGGTGTTAAAATGATGATTTCTCACTTAATTGCTTATATTAGTAACGTAATGAGATTCTATAGTTAATGGTATTATATAGTCATCATTGCTTATGGTCATTAAAGCATCATTTATGCATCATGTCATGAATCATTCATACATAAAGACATTCATGGCATATCATACAGAAGATATAAGGGGAAAAAGAAAGAGATATACAGAGAAATGATCAATGAAAACGTACTAGGTCATACAGTTATTATCGATTCCCTTTGATGGAATCATACAGTATAGGTTCTTATTATGAACCATAGAGAAGTGTTATATTCTTATGGGAACCAGAGAATGATACAATACCGGTACATAGAGAAATGGACCCAGTACAAGATTGTATACAATCATACAAAAAAGAAAAGAAATGTTACAGAAAAATCAGAGGGAGAATGCAAAGCATGAATGCATTCTCACAGACATATATTATCATTTGTACATATTGCAAATATGAAAGTTATTGATGAATAGTAATTTATGAATAGTAACTCATGAATAGTAATTTATGAATACTACCATATGCCTTATGCATTGATTATAATAACTAATAAGTGATGCAAAATGGCACAATATGATATAGTTATATAGCTTATTATTGATTACTGTGATTTGACTTCAAAATGTTATTTCTGATATATGCTCATGTTCTTTACTATTTTATAGCACCACTGAGTTTTATACTCAGCGTTTGTCATTTGATAAACGCAGGACCAAGATCTTCAGGTGAGAACTTAGGTTGATCGATCCTCAATCAGAGAAGGTTGCAATTCTGAAGAATCTTCTTCTGTAAGCAGTTTAGGACCAATGTAACATACTCCATAGTGATCTTGTATATATGCAACTCTTGAATTAACCTTAGTGGCAGTAACATCTGTGTAATATAGCTTTGGAATGTGTAATATGAATATTGTGATATAATATGCTATGTACAAGGTACTTATAATAAATGAGAATTGTGAATGATGGTGTGATAAACTAATAACACATGTTGAAATAAAATGGATGTATCCTATTGTGTATTGCTACTACCTTTGTTAGGATGACATGTGATAATATATTTACATATGAATATTGTAGTAATTTACTGAAAAAAAAGGTATAGATCCTTTGTAAAATATTTAATGATTTCCTTGCTTAAGAGATTATTAACTATTCTACGGGAGCGTGTTACACCGAGTTAGGGTGTGACAGTATTTATACTAAGAATTGAAATGATCATTTAAATAGATACATTAGATACTATTAAGAAGGTTCATGAGTCTATAAATGAATGATAT
>CANYBF010450675.1:0-14615 GCA_948192965.1 Dalechampia spathulata
TTGAGGGTCAACATCATTCCTAAAGTTTTTGTAAACAAGTGAAGTTGCTCCTTAAAGGTAACATGCACTATTTTGATAAAAGCCTTTTTGAATATGGTTTTGCATAATATGACAATCGATCTCAAGGTGTTTTGTTCTCTTATGCAATACCAAATTCACTACTATGCATTATATTGTTTTATTATCATATAGAAGATTGATAGGTAGTGCAAATGAAAGGTTAAAATCTTTCATGAGGTATGAGATCCATTATAACTCGTATACTATTGAAGACATTCCTATTTTTAATCTTCATTGATAACTTACTAATTGTTACCTTTTTTATCTTCCATGAAACAAGCGATTATCCAAGACAAACACAATATCCAATTAACGACTTTTTGATGGGAATAAGTCAAGTCATAATCACAATATGCTTAGAGTTGAGTGTCTTGTTAGAAGAGTAAAATAGCCCTTGGTTAGAATATTACTTAAGATATCGAACAACACATGTAGTTGCTTCAAGATGAGGTTTTTTCAAGTTTTTACATGAATTGGCTAAGATGTTGTCTTGAATAGGATATGTCAGGCCTCATGAAGTTCAAATATAATAACCTTCCAATCAAATGATGATATTGATATAGTTCTGATAATAACTCTCCAT
Source organism: Dalechampia spathulata (assembly GCA_948192965.1). Classification (NCBI taxonomy): domain Eukaryota; kingdom Viridiplantae; phylum Streptophyta; class Magnoliopsida; order Malpighiales; family Euphorbiaceae; genus Dalechampia; species Dalechampia spathulata. The sequence continues at coordinate 644 of CANYBF010450675.1, forward strand.
CCTCTATATTTAATTTCAATCTTGCTAGTAATAGAAACAAACTACCCATAGCCATATATCATTCCAATATCTTCAATGATATCTTTAACATATTTTCTTTAACTAACATATATTCCTTCCTGTCATCTTGAGATTTCAAGGCCCTAGCATGGCCTAGATCTTTCATGAAAGCAGTATAAAGTACTTATTTAATAGCAGCAATATCATTTTCATTTATTCACATGATAAGTAAATCATCAACACATATTAAAACCAATGTAAGTGTTATGAGCACTTTTATGAACAAAAAATGATATGTTACACAATCTTGTTGTGATCTCTTTATTCTATTGGTACCCTACTTTTTTTAATCCTTACAAACTTCTTTTTAATCTGCATACTTATCATTGACTGCTTTGGAATATCCTTTGGGTGGCTTCAAATATAATTTCTCCTCAATGTATTCATATAATTATGCATTGTTAATATCCTATTAAAGGACAAATAAAGTTTTAGTTGTTGTGGTAGCAAGAAAAACACATATTGTGACCATCTTAGGCATAAGTGAAAATTTATCATGGTAATTTGTACCATACTCTTGATTATATCCCTTCACTATTAATCTTGTGTTATATTTATCAGTGTCCCATCAACATGATACTTAATTATGTACATCCATTTAAAATACAATGCATAATTTCTTATAAGTAAATTTATTAATTTCCAAGTTTGATTTTTTCCAATGCATTTAGCTTCATTTGCATAGCTTGAATCCATTTACTATTATTTGTGCCAGAGTTCTAGAACTTTTCATTGGTTGTAGTATGTTTTTTTATTTGGATTTTGGATTAAGAACACAAAGTCCTTTTATTCTTCTAAGATCCATAGTATTGTTAGTTTATAGGTTCTGCATAATATAATAACTTAAAAAGAAAGACACAAATACATTAAGGTTTTGGGCTAATTTTTGCATTGATATTAAATTGCATGTAAAACTACATACATAAAAAATATAGTCTAGGATCATATTATCATTTAGCTTTATTGTTCCTTTATAAATGGCATATTTGTTAAATTGACACTGGTTTTAAATCTTTTATTTTATGGAAAAGTTTTAGTTTTAAAGTTTTATCATTTCTTTCTTATTTTTTTAGATCTATGAACCAATCTGGATATTCATTTAGTTTAAAACGTGCATCTCTAATGTGCCTAATATTCTTATAATATGTACAAACATGATTATCCTTAACCCTTTTTTAATGGAACTTTGTTTGCATCTTTAGAGAGAAAAACATTGCTACCACTAGTATAGGAAATATGCATCTCACTTTGCTTTTCTATGCTTAAAACCATCTAGTATATTTTGTTGACAATAGGTAATGGATCCATGATAAGGATTTGATTTCATACATTATCTTATGAATCATTGAGCCCTATGAAAAAAACTGAATAAGATTATCATAATTAATGATTTCATTTTATTGTCCGGCAGCTTCACAATTAAAGTGGCCTTAAGTGAATCAATTCATCCCATAACTTCTTTAATTTTGTAAAATAAGCAGCCATAAATAAATTTGATTATGTTATTAACATGAACTCATTTTTAACTAATATAAAAAAGGATCGTTGCTTTCTTTCTCCATAACTTTCTTTGACTTCATCCCACAAATCCTTGACTAAAGTAATATATAAGAAAGCACTCCATATTATTTGTTTTACATCATTTCTCATAATTTATTGATTCTCTTACAAGTGGTGTGTACTTTTCATCCACTAGACCTAGATTATCTTTGGCTTTTAAAGTTATGGTAATTGCCCGGCTCCAAGATAAGAAATTAGAGCCATCAAAAATTATTGAAACAAGTTACATTTTTGGTTGATATGAAAATTATAATTTCAACACTTTTAATATAACAGCAACAACAGGAGCTAGAAGTGCATTAGGAGGATATTCAGATAGACCAACCATTAGAAGATGATTGTATAGATATCACAAGTAAATCTATGAGACAATGTAAAAGTTGTATTTACTAAAGTATAGTATTGTATATTCATATAATCACAATATTCCCAATCTAATTTACATATACACACATGTAGATTATTCTAGAATAAAAAAAAACTCTAATACATTATTTACAGTTATATGAAATGCAGTTATATGCATCTTGACCCTTCTTTTAATCTTACCCATCCAAGTATCCACAATAACTCGTAACAAAGCCTTTTCATTGTCGCCTTTTCTTTCCAGTTTTCCACAAAGTGGGTGTGTATATAGAAATGGTATGATCCATAAGCAGGGCGGATACATTCGGGTAAAGAGGGCCATGCCCCACCACCTCAAAATAATTTTAAAGACTTAACATGTAATTTTGTTTCATTTTTCCCTGTAAAGAAAAGGAAATCGTTGCTCTACTTTCTATAAACACTACCAAAAAATCATTTTTTCAATTGCATAATCGTAACTTTACAAATTAATTATAAAAAAACCATTTTTAAATTTTATTACGATTAAAATTTAAAAATATAATATAAAACATACAAAATTTGTCATCCTAAGATTTTATTTTGGATCCATTCCTGTTCATATGCATTATAAATGAGTAAAGATCTCAATGTTGGTAAATATTTTTTATTTATCAGAAGAAGTAATAATCAAGAAATATTTCTTTCCTATTAACATTGAAGAGAATCATAAAAATTAACTTTTTTTTATTTTCAGAATGAATGTCTAATTAAACTATGATTCATGAGATATTTAAGAGTGAAATCATCCAAAGTATGGGTGTTTCATGATCCAATTTATTGTTTAAATTAATATTTTAATATTTTAATTATTTTAAGTTAAATTTGATGAGACAATTTAAAACTAATTATTGGATTAAATTAAAAAAATACTTAAAATAATAATTGAAAAGTTTTGACTTATTTTTTTACTAAATTTTTGAAAAACACCTTTATAAGCATACTAATTGAAGTTTTAAAATTATCTTTAACATTGAATGTATATATATAATCAATTAATATTATAAATTTTTTATTAATTAAATTTATCAAATAACTTAAATATTGAAAAACTATAAAAAAATCTTCAATAATTAACTTATTCAACACTTAATTCTTAATATTTTAATCTTTAATTTTATCAAACATCGCTTAATTCCACAAAAATTTTCTTAATGAATATATAATCTCAAATTAAATAAAGTTTAGATTTGTTTTGTAATTTACATTCAATGAAGGTTTTTTAAAATTTAAATTAGCAAGAACTCAATTAAACATAATGGTAATAAATCAATTAAACTCTTCTAATTTTAACATTACAAGATAAGCAAGTCTGCACTACATCAAGACAAAATCTATAATCTCAACATTATTAAATACTAATCTAAATGCCATTAAACATTTATATAAATTTGATTTATATTTTTGTTATATGAATCAAATAATCAATTAATACAAAATGAATTAAATAGAAAAAAATTTATTAAAAATAGAAAATTATTGAATCTAATATACAATAGATTTATGACCCGATTCATATAAGGAGAAATCCTTAATTACCTTTTATATGCACACTTTCAAAGGAGCCTATTATGGTTATTGCAGACAAAAACTTCCATGAACACCAATAGATGAGCATATGCAGCATGCAAGTCACAATGATAATACAAGCAGTATTATACTTGGGAGATTTCATGCAGGCATAGCACGTGGACACATCATCGACTTAGCAGCTTTGGTCACAGAAAATTTATAATTAATAAAGAGATTTTGCAAAGCTGGCACCAAATCCTAGAGGATATACTAAATGATATATATCATAGCTGGATGATGTCCATTACAACGCATAAGCCTTTGGACAGTTGCCTCATTTCTGCCGGTTGGTGGCGCACCAAATTTGTAACATAACTAACCCACACAGATTGTGTATATTGCTACTAAAGATATAACTCCCAACCAAACCGGCAGCAAAGGCAAAAAAAAACAAGCATAGTGAAAGTGAAACATAGCCTATGGAAGTTTGCAAAATAATTTAGGAAAGCAAGCAATCTTTTCCTCCATCTTCATGCAATAATGAAGTCACTGACAGCACAAATATGGACCACAAAGAGACGGGCAATCATTGATTACCATATGGCGAACGCAGATAGAAAGAATTTACCATTTAATTAACCTCATAGCTGAATAGAAAAACTCAATAGCAAGGCTCCAATGGTGTAAGGTCTTGATTACTCCATTTTGCGCTGCCAAACATTTTCAGTACATAGAAATCAAGTTCTAGCTACTAGAATTATTAACAACTTGATGCCCTATAGAATAGTTCTTTAGCCAATAGTATCAACTTTTGCCTTCGATGTTTTTTGATGAGTAATCTTATGCTTTGATAAGGATCAATGAAAAGGAAATATAAAATTTGCAAGCCTGAAATTTTGATAAAGACAAGGCAATTATTATTGCTCTTCTCAAAGCGAGCCAGGAAAAACCTTGTTTGATGAACTAGTTATCTTATTTTCTTAATCCAAGGGGAGACACTTGGAATCTAAAGTAATGGGTTGTGTCAATACCCAACATACGCATAATTTGAAGAAAGAAATCCCTCAACTTGATCTTCATAGTTTATGTCTATTCCTTTGTACCTTGAAACTTAAGGAATTAATATGATTTCCAAACAAGCAGACAACTTGCTTTTTTAGCTGAAAAACATTGCAAACTTGTTTCAGGAATCAATGATCAACATGCACAGAGAGTGGAATCGTAATTCCAATCAACTGGATAGTCAAATTAGTTAAATAGGATATGGAAACTACATAGAGCTCAGTTTTGAAGAGTAAAGAGACATTATACCACAAAAGACTCCAGGAAGCTTCTGAAGTAACACCTCTAAAATTTGACAAAAGGACTTGGCAAAGTCTGAGAGAGTGTAAATAAGATAGAACTATCATTTCCCACTAAATTTTTCAAAAAAAAAAGTAGGAAATTCATATCTCAAGCTTATAATTGAGAAAAAAAGAAAGCTAGCGAAGTCAATGTATAACCAAGAAAAATCACGTCTAAGTGTTTAGATTAAAAGTTAGAATAGTAGAATGCATGATTCTACTCTCAACAAATCATCTACTTTATTTGTGTTTAAATGAACATCACTAGATCATCAAGATTGGGTTAACTTCTGATGCAGCTCTGATAGATTTAAGCAGGTTCGATCTGTCACCTGCAAAGAAACATTACAACTGAAGCTGAGTTGCTTCTGTACTCGATTAGAAGCGGATATACAGTAAGAGAGAAATATATGTATTTATAAGCGTAAAACCCTAAACCTAGTAATTGAGAGTGAATGGGCATATTCATACCTCTGTCTGGACAGTGTGAAATATCCTTTCGTTTACTTTGGTGGAAACACAGTTGACTACAGAGATTTCTGCGTTGAGAAGTACTTGCAGGACTCTTGATAGGGTCGATCCTCGGTCTTGCTCACTTAAACCAGTACTGAAAACGACCTCAATACCACTTAAACATGGCCGTATTAAAATTCCAGCATTTTGGGAACTAGTACTTGAACTGCCAGAACTATTTTGTAAGGGAATATCTCTCAAACTAATTTTTTTCTTTAACTCATCCTTCTTTTCATCCAGTTCTTTGATTCTCTTCCTCAGATACTTTATATAATTCACAGACTCGCTGATGTGATCAGACGTTGAACGCTTTCCCTGAAAATCAAACGACAAAAAGTACTCCAGGTCACATAATCAAATATATGCATATAAAGTTTTCCTATGGGAAGAGAAAGTCGTTAAATTTTGAGAGATTGAACAAATAAGGGGTGGATAAGATGATATTTCTGCACAAAATTGTACAAAATAAACCCAACCCAGAAATTCTTTACACCAAGAAGAAACAAACCAGGGAATAAATTAATAAAAGAGTAAGAAAGCAACTAACCTTGATATATTCAAGGGGGAGTAAAGATCGAAGGGAAGCATAAAGGGTAGCCATTTCTTGTCTCCTTTGTCGTTCAATATCTCTATGGATCAATTTCCTCTTGCTATCATTCCCAAGGGTAGTACTGTCATCATTATTGTTGTCCGAAGAAATGGATTTTCGCCGCAGACTTTTAGGACCAACGTTGTTGTTACTGTCGTTGATAACATCCGTGCAGGCATAGAGTAGTTCAGGATAATCCAGAATCAGATCTTGTGGGATTTTGTCCGATTGATGAGAATTATTAGAGGAAATCTTGAAACACAGCTCATTTCTTTGGTGTAAAGGGAACATGATTCCATACAATCGTTTCAGGCGTGCAAAGAACTTGTAATTTAATTCCTTTATGTAGGTGTTGTAAGGTGGCAAATGACAATGGAGGTTAAAAGAAGCAGATACGTTTGTTAGGGTATGTGATCTTCTTTGCGCCTCAGATGCCAAGATTCCTTCAATTTTCTTTCCCTTTTTCCCCTTAAATTTATCTACAGCTTCAGCTGCAATTTTAAAACATGTCAAATATAATACTATATAAGGTGACCCAACCGATCTATATTTAAACCTTAGCTTTGTTAGCTCAAGAAACATTAAAATTAAAATAAATAAATAGATAAAATAAAGCAGCTAACTTCAAGGCACTGTAGCTTTGTACAGCAGCATTTGCGTTCACATTATCATATAATATCATTATTAAGTGCTTACTTGGAAGAGGCGCCATTATTGGTTTGACTTCGAGACCTTCTAATCGGAACTAACTTCTCTTAATATCTTTAGTGCCCATCAGATTGAAACCATTATTCATTAATCTTTTCATGTGTCATTTGACATGATATTTTGACAAATTATTTTTGCGGTTGTCATGCAAGATAAATAAATAAAAATGTTTAATATTATAAGCATATTAATTGATGCAAGGTAAATTACTGAAAAGAAAATTGAATTCTGCTGCTAACGTATGCCAATATATATGGTATTTTTCATATGGCAGAATGGAGGGATTCTTTTATATTCATCATGTCATGCCTCTTTGTTGATAGACATGAATATGATTCTAAAATAGAAATAGTAATGAGTGAGCTTTCATTCCCAAAACTTTGACAACAATCAAGGCATATGTTGAACTAAAACTAAGTGTAAAGTTGAACGAAAATGAGTTCATTTAGGCAACTTACAGGGTAGGAATTATTGTGTGGATTCGATCATAATGCCCTCTCCTTTGTGGAAGAAAGCCACCAATTGTCCATCTGGATATCACTTGGCCTAATTTGCTATCAAATATAAAACTAGCCCTATTTGATCCGAGATACTTTTGGTGTTGTGTGCAAACCCACTATCCCTTTATACGCATTTTGTTCTGCAAATCTTTCATATATGCCATTTTCAACGCAACGTATCTTTGTTTAGGTGTTTATGATCATTCCTATCGCATCCAACCTGGCTATATCTCATTCTCTTGCTCCCTTCTACCAGTTATACCTATTATGGTTGCATAGTAATATAGTCTTACGACCTTGGGAATGATTGGGATGGTTTTCTGGATTTGAATAGAGAGGTGAGAATGGTTAATTTTGGTTCGATTTTAGAAAATATAATTTTTCGATTCTGAACTAAAATTTTAATGATTCAAAATTTATTGAATGGAATAATTTTCTTTTAAGTTTTTTAGTCTTTGAATCAAAATATGTTTTATTTTTTCAAAATTGATTTAGTCATTCTCTCCTGGTAGTGAAGGATAATATGAAAAGGACCTAATAAGTTTGAATAGGAATAATTAATGCTTGGATCCATTATCTATGGACCTATTAGCTTTCTCATAAGGCTTGGTACGTATACATAGGAAGGGTTAAATTGTTTATTAAACAGCAACTCCTAAAACGGGGTTGTGGTGCTAACCTCAGGAATCAAGTTCATGCACCAAGCCACTACGTTATGAGCAAAAGGGACAGACATATCCAATAGGATATGAAGAAGGAAGATTTTCTGGAGATATGCAAATATTATAAGCTTTCTGGGTCTTATTAGCCAATGTGAGTTGTGACATGTGCGTTTTAAGCAAATATTAGAAAAATTAAAATAAAGTAAAAGTGTAGACAATATAATATAATATTATGTTATATTCCTTTTCTTAATTGCTGGTTTACAATATTATATTGTAATTTTAGCGTTAATGGATGGATCAATAGTTAATTATGGGCATTGTGTTGAGCAAACACTTGGGTTACGAAGTTTTGGGACCATACAGTCGTATCTTTATTTGCTGGTAATGACGAAGGTACTTGGCTACTCGGATGACCCATCCTGCCTTAAGAAGAAAGGACTAAATCTAGAAGCAACAAGATGATATTACAACAGCAAAATGAACAAGGACATGTTACTGCAGCTAATTAACACCAAATCACATGTTAAAGCTTTATTTACCGATGACTTTTAAAATATTGCTTGGTATTTTGATTAATATTTGGCAAATTTTATTGTTATTGTTTAATTATCATAACTATTTAACAATTAATGTTAGTAAAACGGGCACCAACTATTTAAATAATTAATTTCATTAAATATGTTATAAGTAAAATAGTAAGCAGAGAAACGTCAACGAAGGAAGCAAGTGGGTCTTAAATGTCGTTACAATGCTATAGATAAAAGCTAATGAATGAGTTCAGAGAGAGTAGGGAGTTGACCGCTTAAACATGATTAGGTTTGTTTAATTTAAGACAGATGAGGCACAATTCATGGAAGCCCTAACGACCGTATTTCTCAGGATTTTATTCTTCCATGCGTGTGGGTCTATATATATATCTGCATAATCAACACAGACATTGCAAGAGTTCGCCACTTTAAATAAATAAGAAGGGGATCACAGACAGACAGACATATTAAGAAGAAGAAGAAGAAGAAGAAAAAGAAAAGAAAGGAAGATAACAAGAGAATGAGAGGGGTGGGACATTGAGAAATAAATAAATAAATAAATAAAGGTGGGGTTGTGGTCCTGAATAATTTGATAGACTTTATGGGATTATGTAAATTATTGAAGTGATGATTTGATCCGCCCAAGATAGATGCATTCATTCCCATCATCTGCTTAATCAATATTTCCCCACTCTCATTATCTAACATAACCATACTATACTTCCTCCCGTTTCTACTTCACCTCTCCAAACCCTTTTCTTTTCACTTGCTAATGCTCTCATCTTACCACACTAATATCAATTTTACATTCATTTATTTTTTGGATATTTTAAATTGATAATCTTTTTTTTATATTTGAATTTATTTTTTTTTTAAAGAAACTATCGAATAAGGGTTGTTTGGCAAGTAAAGGAGTTTTAAAGTGACGATAAGTATTAGGTTTTTAAATTTAGGGGATTTATATTTTAATTTACATTATTAAAAGTAATTAATATGATTAATTTTTAAAAAATAAAATAAATAGATGATTTTTTAAAATAGTTGTTAATTTTTTCATTTCAACAGCTACTCTAAAGCATTTCGTTACAAAAAGTTTATTTTGAAGTCTTTTTATGGGCTAATAATTAGTGAGACTCTATAAATCTATAATTTTTAATAATTATAAAAAAAATAACTTTTATTTTTAATTAATTTAATTTTATTATTTATAAACTTTAATATATTATTTTTGTTATTTTAGTATCTATATAATTTTTTATATTAAAATTAATAAATATCATTAATATTTTATAATAAATAAATAATAGTTAATGAAGATTGATTTTAATTTTAGCCTCCCTTACCCGAATTTTTGGTTCCACCACTGCTAATAATTATATAAAATAAAAATTAAGAGATTAATTTTTTAAAATATTAATAAAATATAAAAATATATTTAAAATAAAATTAATTTAATTAATGATGGATGCATATATTTTTAAAAAAAATTTCAAATGGTTAAAATTTATTATATTCTTAATAATTTTTAAAATTTATTTATTAAAAAGTTATATATAATGTTAAAATAATATATGTGCTTAATAATTATTTTATATTTCAACAACCACTTTTAATCAAATATATTATTTTATTAATTATCTACTATTAATTATCAGTTACTAATGAATAATTATCAATTATGAGCCAATAACAACAGTTATAACTAATAGTTATTATAAGCAATTAAATCAAATAGGATGATTTTTTTATTAGACAACAATAAATAAAATCTTATGGATATTTTAAATAAGTTGGGCTAAGCTTTCGTTTATTTAGAAGAGTTGATGAAATAATAGATTTTGAAAGAAAGGTTAAGACATTCTTGTACAAAAATACCCTTGTAATTTGGTCCTTCCCCCTTACAAGTAGATGGTTAAAAATGAGATTTTCCTGGTCATAATCCATGGGTTGGCATCTACGACAAACCTTATCTTATCATGGAGACACAGCCACTTCTTTCCATGGAACAATACAGATGATGCATTAAAGTTGGTTAAATATATATAATTAAGGAATTAATCTGTAAACATAAAATATTAAAATATAGCGTAAATTTAATTTATTTTTATTCTCTTTTTCTTAAATTGCCAAATGTTGGGCTAATGTGGTTATCTTTTTGTTCGCCTGACGCGGGTCAGATGCTGCCACCTAATATTGGGTTCTCTCCTTTCCTCTCCACGTGTCACTCATTTTCCAACTTCTTTTGTTGGTAATTCATTATTAAAGGTAGTTGTCCCTTCAATGTAAGAGAAGTAAATTCTTAACTCAAGATTTTCTTAAGCTTTGCAATCATTAACTATATCATCTTGTTAAACACACGGTTAATAATTAAATCATAGCTAATATTTTCATTTTTCTTCTTATTAAATTAATTTGAAATTGATTTATAACCTATTCAGAAATAAACATATTCATTAAAATATTATTCTTTTAAATTATATTATTCGATAACATCTAATTTATTAGTGTTAAGATTTAAAAAATAATTCATGAAATATTAATCCTTTTAACTTTTTATAGATTATATATTAATTTTTTGATTTATTTTTTAAATATTTTTATTTAATCATTGAATATTTTAATTTTGAATCAATATTTAATTAATTAATAATTTAATTGCTATTTTAATAAAGATGAATTCCAAGCAGACATGAAAATTTTAAACATTTCCTATTTCCAAATTTCCAAATTTTAAAAGCCTGTGGATGGCTTTCTTTCAACCTTTTCTTATGAAATACCAAAATGATTTTCAAAATCTCAAAAAAATTAAAATAATGGATGAACTCATTAATAAAAAATCGTTAAGCTTATTATTTTCTAGATGATCTTATAATTCATATAATAAGAATGACTAAAAATTTACTTAAAAACTCATTAACATGTAAAATATAAAGATAATTATTTTTTTATAATTATTTAATAATTATTTGTATCGTTATTAATTATCATTTCTTTATATTTAAAAACTTATTTATTTTCAACGGTTTTATTTTTTTATTTTTCACTTTTTTATAGTAAAATAAATTAATTCATATTTTCTTTAAATAAATTATTAATTAGAATAATTATATATAATTATTATTTTTTATTCTCTCTCAATATTAATTTTTCATTTTATAAATATTTTATAAATTTAAATTTACAAAATATTTTGTAATCCTCTAATAATTTTAAATAAATTTTTTATAATTTTTAATAAAATTAATTGTATAACTAATATTTTTTATTTGAATAAGTTAGATGTTTTAATTTTTTTAAACTTAATTTTTATAAAAAATTTATAATATATAGATAAATTCAAGTGAACTAGTTGTATATTTAATATTTTTTATTCTAACAAGCTATATATTTTAATTTTTATTCGCATATTTAATATTTAAAACACGTATATAATTCAAACCTGAAGTTTTGATAAACATTTTTGTAGTTATTTAGTAAATCATAAATAAATTATCTAGAAATATTAGTTAAATTTTTTATATTTATATTTTAACAGATTATAAGTTTTTTGTACCACATATTTTATACAAATAAATTACAAAAAACCCTTTCATAAACCTTTAATAATCATTTATGAATTTTTGAAATCAATATATATTTAATATATTTTAATTTTTGTAATACTTGATATTTAATTTATAATTTAGATTTTTGATTTTAAATAATTAAAATATACATTTGAAATGCTTAATACATACCTAAATAATATTTTTTAGTATATAATATGTATATTTTAAATATATAATCTATTTTTTAGAAATTAATAATAATTAAAATGTAAAATTTATGTTATTCTAAATTAATATTAAAAAATTATAGTTCAAAATATACATTTTAAATATTTAATACACACTTAAATAATATATTCTTAATATTTTTTACATATTATATATATATAATACCTTATTTTTAAAAAATAATTTTTTGAATTCATATATATTTGAAAACGCCTCCTCTATTTATATCGGGAAATTTTTGAAATTGACGCTTGACCTGCTGTTTTTTTTAAGTTTACCAATTATATTTTTTTCTTGCAAAAATACCAATTTTTACAATATTAATTTATCATGATAAATTAGAAAATATCAAAAGAGAATCTCATGAGATTTTCTAAATCAAAAAATTTTTTTATTAAATACAACTACCTATTATAATTTAAAAACACAAAAACATTAACATTCATCCTCCATTAAACACACGCACAATACCCAGCCTCCATAAAAACATCCAATTTCTATAAAAAAAAAGCAGGAAATTAAATCAAGCAGTAACTGATCAAAATCAATCAACAAGAAACTTCCAACAGTTGATCCAAGAAACCTGCAACAGCTAACAGAAGAGATTGCTGCAAGGCATGAAGATATCAATAAAAGATAGCAAGAAAATACAAGATTCAATACCAATATTAATTCAATATAATAGTGAATGGATTAAATCAAAAAATTATACCAATTTTCAAATTCAAGGCATCCCCATTCCAGCTCAATATTCATTCAAAAATTTACAACAAAGTAATTGAAGAACAAATATAATTGAAGAATCAGAATTCAATATTTGAGATGCTATACCAATTGAAGAAAGATTATCTACCATTAAAAGCAGAAAATGATGTTACATGGAGGTTCTACATGAAAATAAAGAAACAGAAGCAAGATTTTACAAAATATCCCTTATGTATCAGCTGTCAAAACATCCAGAATTTATCATCCAGCAGCTTAAATGCATGAACATACCCCTAGTATTGACATATGTATATTCTACGCACAGTCAATCATATACCCCTAGTATGCCATATGTATACCTCCAGGAAACCAGATCTGCAATAATAAAATACTTCTTAGCTATTGACAAAGAAACAGCAGCAATTCTAATTCAACAAGAAAAACATACATGAGAAATGAATGCAGAAATGATAACCTATCCCAAACTTCAATTTAAACCTATTTATATTAATCCAAACTTCATAAGGTTTTTTAACAAATGCTTCACGCAATAAAGATAATGAACTAACTAATGTTGCATTACAAATGATGACATGTCTAGAAAATGACCAAAACAACTTTGCGTGAAATTTGCAATTGACTATTTGTTAACCACTTCTTCAGCACACTAACAATATCTGTGTTGAAGCATGTATTGATTTTCGCATCAAAATAATTATTAGATGAAATCAATAAATCTCATTCCTGCAAATAAAAAAGAAACAAATCTCAAATAAGTTCATCAAAAATATAAACAAAGCCAAAGTAAACCAAATGTAAACCAGAAGTATACCATATGTATACCTATAGTAAACCGCATGTAAACTATTCGTAAACCTATAGTATACCAATAACAGACATATAAATAAACAATATTTGAATATAACATGACAGAGGAAACAACATTTTGAAAAACAAATATCATTTAAATATAACAGTGCTCAAAACAAAAGAAATCAAGGAAAAAATTGACCTATAAATACAAACAACATTGATAATGATAACATCATTTTAAGCTATATAAAATATAGTCAAACACATGTAAACTACACTTATACCATATATACCAAGAACACATAATATAAACAATA
>CANYBF010450689.1:0-10896 GCA_948192965.1 Dalechampia spathulata
CGTACGCCTTATACGTACGCCCGTACCACTTCCTAAACTCACATAACTTGCCTATTTGGCAAGCCTAACTCATCTCTACACAACCCAAACCTGTCTACCCACCCTGCAACACTTCAATACACAATCCTAAGCACAAATACAAGCCATCCCTCATCCGACCGAGAAGACACGCTTCCCAACGAGGTGACGTCACACATTCAAGCATATAAACACATTCATAGCCACATGAATACACATATACTCATATACATTCACGTATACACATATATATTCATCTATATACGTGTACATACATCCCTAAGTCCCTCTATACGTATAACTCCTAGGGTCTCTATCGTGGGTGTAACAGGTTCCTTGGATTTGGATATAGCCCATTAGTTACCGGGTCAGGACTCACATGGAGCATGCAGTGATTTTCCTGCTTCTGCTTCTTCACTTACTGTTCCTCCTACGATGCATGGCACATCTACTGGGGAAGAAGGATGGATAAAACCTGTGAAAGGAAAAGGAAAGAAGCACTCAAAGACCATAAGCTCCTCTCTGGACATTAGTCAACTAGAAGTAGACAAGAAAGACGCAAATCGTATTGGGCAGAGGGTCACAGGGGGCAAACTTGGTTATGGGCCGAAATGAATCTCCTTTCGTGGAACTTACGGGGACTCAACTCTCCCCATTCTCAGAGTTGCCTTCTTGAGTTTATTAAGAAAAAGGACATCTCTTTTTGCGGCCTTTTGGCAACCAAATTAAATTATGTTAAGGCTGCTCGGTTAATCAGTAATAGACTGCCTGGTTGGGTTTTTGTCCACAATTTCGACCTTGTACCTGGAGGATGCATTCTTATCTGCTGGAATTATGCTTTGGTCAATTGCCAAGTGTTGAACATCGTAAAGCAATTTATTCGTTGTCAGGTTTCCTGTCTTATGTCGGGTTTGACCTTCCAAATGGTGGTTATCTACGGGCTATATAGTGTTATAGAACGTAGGAGTCTTTGGGAAGAACTTCTGGACATTAGAGAGGAATGTAATTAAGCTTGGATTCTTTTGGGGGACTTCAATTGCATCGCAGATTCGGAGGAAAGAATTGGTTCTTCTAATGCTTCCGCCTACTTCATGCGTGACTTTGTGGAATTTAAATGCCTTCTTGGTCTGGAGGACGTTCCCTCATTAGGCAATCATTTTACCTGGAACAGAAACACTCAATGGGCCAAACTAGATCGTGTGATGGTAAATTTAGAGTGGCGGGATTTTGGGGTGGACTGCATTGCAGAGTTCCTTCCTATGGAGGCCTCTTCGGATCATTGTCCGGTTATCACGAGACTAGGGAGAAAGGGCAGTTCAGGAACTAAGTCCTTCAAAATTTTCAACATGTGGGCCAGCCATGTGGACTTTCCAGCTGTAGTTACTGATACATGGAACCGCAGATGGAATGGAACAAAGCAATTCCAGCTTTGCAAGAAACTCAGTTGCTTGAAAGAGCCTCTCAAATTATTAAACCGAAAGGCCTTTGGGAACCTTATGGAAAAAGTCAAAACAGCCACTAGTGTTTTTAAAAGTCTAAATGAGAGACTGATTAATGATCATGGGAATGAAGTGCTTATGGAGCAGGTAAAGGAAGCCAGGCGTTAGGCCTCATTCTTAGAAGAAGCTGAGTTTCTTTTTACTAGACAGAAGGCTAAATGCACTCACCTCCTTCAAGGAGATAGATCTACTGTCTATTTCCATTCTATTGTTAAGAAGAAAGTAGCCCGCAACACAATTCCTTTCCTTATCAAGGAAGATGGGACCAGCACCAAATCCTCTGATGAGGTTGCAGATTGTTTGGTTAGTTCTCATTGGTACCAGTAGGAATGTGGCTGATGCAGATCTCTCTGTGTGGGATGAGGGACCAAAGCTGTTGGAGGAGGATCGGATGACCTTAATCCGCCCGGTTTCTTGCTCTGTTTCTTTTTTTTTATCTCAATTATATATTATTTATATACATACATATTTTGAAAAATGTTTGAATCATGATTTTTTATAAAAAATACAGTAAAATCTTTCAAAAATTATGAAAATACAAAATATTTTTTTTCAAAAATATGAAATTAACAAAATTATTTTAAAAAATATGAACTTTTTTTTTAAAAAGTATCATATATGTATAAAATATATAACAAATATTGAAAAGATTTGAAACATATATTATTTGGAAATTAAAATTATAGAAAATTTACTATTTTTATAAATTATAATTTTTTAAATATTAATATAAAATAATATACTTTCATATTTTAATAATTTTTAATTTTAAAATATATTTTTATAGGAAGTAATATATTATATATCGAAAAATAAAAAGTTAATCTGTAAAATATTCTTTATTATTAAAAATAAAAATATTTTTTTATTATTAAAAAGTATTTTTATAAAAAATAAAAAATAATATATCTAAAAGAATTCACTGTTAAAATCAGATTTTTTAAAAATTTTCATTTATTTTTTAAAAAATTTATAATTTATTTTAATATATTTTTTTATTGATAATCTCATTAAATTATTTAAATTATATTTATTGTTAGGTAGTTATATTTGAATAATTTTTTTGATATTTTTCTATTTATCTCATGAAATTTATTAAAAATATAATACTCTTATAAAAAAATAAAAATTAAAAAATTTTATTTTGCACACAGCATTTTTTAAAAATTCCCATATAAATACTCAAAATTCGGAAAATAGGTGTGAAAGTCAAAATGGAAAGACGGTAGAAGAATGTTGACCCTTTTGACCAGTTCAATGGGCGGCCACTCACTCTCCACCTTTTCGGCTTGAATCGGTCCAAGATATCTACACTCTTCTAATTAATTTTTATTTTTAATAAATTACAAAAAAATCATTTATTAAAGTATTAAATCAGTTATCGCAATCATCATGTGAAGACTTTCTTTCAATGTCTTGGAGTTTAATTATATATTTATCTTTAATAAAATTAAAAATGTAATAAAAAACAAACAACTTATAAAAGTTCATATCTAAAATTGGGGTAGGGGGATTTTGAAATTTTTCAAAATAGAATAAATTTAATTAACAATATTTTAATAAATATTTGTAAAGATTGTTTAACATAAATTTAATTTAATTTATAAAAAAAATATAAAATAAAATCCATAATTTTTATTATTATGATATTTCTAATTATTCATTCGAGTCTCTATTTAAAAATGGGTTAGATGAATGGCCAGCCCAATAATTATTCCTTTTTATCAGTTTCATTTTATGGTTTTATAGTTCACTCGATTAATAATTAATCATTTTTTAAAAATCAGTTAATATATATTTTAAACTATATAATAAATTTATAAATTCATAATAAAAAATTCATTTTTCTGAAATTTATCATAAAAATTTGATTAATCAATTGGTTATTAAAATTTTAGTTGCATCGGTTAATAAATAAAATAATTTTTTAATAATTTATTGAGAGAGAATATGAGATTTTGGAAAAATATTTGTAAAATTATGAAGATGGAAAAAGTAATTTCAAGGTTGTTTTCTTTTGATTTTTTTTTATTTTTAAAAATACAGTTTTTCTAATTCTTTTTTTATATTTTCAACTTCTTATTTTAATATATAATATATTTTTTCTAAAAAGTATATTTTAAAATTAAAAATAATTAAAATATACATTTAAAATGCCTAATATATACTTTAATGATATATTTCTAAATATTATATATATATATGATATTTTTCTATGAATCTTTAAATAATTTTTATTTTTTAAAAAAGTATATTTTCAATTATACAAATTTTTTAGCTCTTAATAATTTAGAATAAAATATAATATCTTTTTTTCAATATCAATAGTTAGATTAAAATAAAATTATTTTTTCATTTAATTTTTACGTTATACCTTTGAAAGAGAGATATTTATATATTTTTACCTTTTTTCTTCCTTTATATTTATATATTTAATATAGTTATAAATTTATTATATTTTAAAATATATATATTATATTAAATATATTATTTGGTTTGAAGTTAATATAAAGATATTAAGTATATATTTTATTAGATGATTTTAAAAATATTTTTATTAATAAAAATAGTACTATCGGAAAAATACATATTATAAATAAAATTAAAGATTTTTATTTATCGTAATACAGAACAAAACTTAAATCTTATAATTAAAACAATTAACATGTAAATTAAAATAATTAATGATGTTTAAATAACAATTAATATAATTATAGAATTATTCCAGTTCTTTCTGTAGAAAGGAAAATATATTTATTTATAAAATAAAAAAAGAAGAAAAAAGCAACAAAAAAGTGCCAAGCAGATTAGACAAAGATATTAACAGAAATGCCAACTCACGTCGGAAGAACTTGAGCATAGAAAGGTGTCCCAATTTCGCCACTACGCCTTCCCCCACGTCGACCCTCTCTCTCCCCCCCCCCCCCCTCTCTTTCTCCCGTTCTTTCTTTTTTCAGTCTTTTCTAATCAAATATACCACAAAACAGCGATAATGTTCGCAATCTGATCAACCTTTTCCACTATTTGTATGTGTTTTTCTGTTATTTGCATGCATTTTTCTCATCCATGTATTCCTTTGTTCTTCCATGTTTCGTAATGTCTTTGATTTCCTACGGATTTCATAGCTGTGCAATTTTTTTTGATTTAGAATCCTCATGTGTTGATCGAATCAATTCTCTTTTTATTTATATTCTTATTATCGATATTTAGAAACTGGGTGCTTGATTGTTCATTGTTTTATTTGCATTTTTCTACGAATTTGAAAGCTACCATTTTTGTGAGCTTTGATGTAGTTTTCTGCTCGCAGTGAAGAAATAATGGTTTTTTGACTTTTCAAAATCATTGGATTACAGTGTTTGAATTTTGGGTTTCTTTTTTTTTTTTTCCCTTGAAGGTGGAGTGAGTTAATGAAATAAAAGGAAACCGGGGAGGCAGTAAGTGAAGAAAAGCTATGGCTTGTAAAGGGTGTATGGAATGCATATTAAAGCTCCTCAACTTCTTGCTGACTCTTGTGGGTCTAGCCATGGTTGGTTACGGAATCTACTTGTTTGTTGAGTATAGGAGAGTATCTGCTGGTGGCAATTCCCTGTTGTTGGCGCCTGCAAATGATCGTGATTCGGGTTTGATACAGCTTGGCCGTCCAATGCTTATGGCTGTTTCTTTTTCAGAAAGTTTTCTTGATAAGTTTCCAAAAGCTTGGTATGCTATGTTAATATGTTTGTAAATGGTTATTTTCAGTTTATGCTGCTTAATTGTGCTCACGGTTATTGTTAACAAGTTTTTCAATTGTTATAATGAAACGTTGATGGTTCAAATGTTGTTGTAGGATCTTCTTGTTCTTTATATAGTAGAGTATGTGGTTGGTTCTTCCGTAAGGCCTTTCTTCAGGAAGAAGATTTTAGGATAACGTGATGTTGAAGTGGTCATTGAAAAGCTTGAATATTAAGTTATCTAATTGGAACAAAAAGCATCAATGTAGTCCAATATGGTATATCGTATAGTTTGAATGTCGTCATTTGGTTAACTGGGAGGTGAATTTCCTCCTTTGTTTGGGTGATTGGAGTCGAGCATCTTTCTGAGGACGATCATAAATTTTTGGACGTTAGTTGCTACGGCCATGTTGTGCAGAAAAGACATTTGGATTTCAACATCTAGAAGACTTAGTGCATGGTCATGGAGGCATATTTGAGGGATTGCTGATATCGTGACTTATATTTCTTACAAGTTGGTTTGGGATTTTCTACGTGTATTTCTTGATTTTGTTATCTACTAGCCGTCAGCTCTTGAAGAATTTTAAGTTCCTTTTCTAATTGTTTCTAGACGAAAATGCATTGCATGACACTGGATTTTAAGTGAATGATAAACTAGTAGAGTGTATAATTGTGATCAAGCAAGCTAATATTATGAGGAATCTGAACCAGGATGGTGACGCTGATGAAAATTTATCTTAGCCGGGAATCTAAGTAGTTAGTTAAATGTGTGGGAAATGAATGGTGTGTATTTTTTGTGTCATTATTGATCAAGTCAAGTATAACTGATATAAAAGAAAGATTGTTACTGGTGATGAGAACTAATTTTATGTATTTCTTAACGCACTGAATGGTAGAAAGATATGAGTTCTAAACTAGAAATGTGTTGTTTATGTGAAGCATGCATGATGTAAGCATGTTACCTTGCTAAAGGTGTTGAGTTTTGCTAGTATTGAGGTCAGCCAGCAGTATCATATGTTAATAGGATAACATAGCTTTCAAATATAACTAAGATCCTATACCAACTCCTAATTAAGTTCAAGTTTGTTACTTAGAGGCTGTTCTTGAACTAAAGTCCTGGCTCTGCACCATCTGTTTTTTTTTTGACAGGTTCATCTACCTATTTATTGGTGTAGGAGGGATTCTCTTCATCATCTCTTGTTTTGGTTGCATTGGAGCAATAACACGAAATGGATGCTGCCTGAGTTGTGTATCCTGATTGATCATCCAGTCTTTTAGAAAATATCAGAACTATTAGTGGATATTTTATGCTTCCCCTGAACTTGTGTTGATCTATAAAATTATCCGAGTCTTTCTAGGTTGTGTCACAAAGTGTGTTCTTTATGGAACAACTCAAAGCATCATTTCAGTTTTGAACTTCGTAAGACATCATTCTTTCATTATTCAAATAAAAATTTCATGTCTATATCATATTTATCTTCCAAGGTTATAGAAATACGAAGTTCTTGTAGGACTGGAAAATTAGTCATGTGTAAATTATTATGCTCTGTGTTTTCATATTGATTGGTTTTCTTAAGCCAATGTAGTACTCGGTATTGGTTATCTTGTTGATAGTGGTTGAATTGGGATGTGCAGCCTTCATTTTTTTTGACAAAAGTTGGAAAAAAGTGAGTCTCTCCCCCTTTCCCTTTTGTTTCTTTCTCTTTCTTCTTGTCATCTTTACTTCTGGAAACTGACTTTTGCAAGTCAATATGAGATGTCCAGTTAACATTGCTCTTCTTTTATTCTTCAGGAAATTCCTGTTGACAAAACTGGTGACTTTGACATGGTATATCAATTTCTGAAAGAGCACTGGAAGATTGTGAGATGGGTTGCACTTGGGGTAGTTATTTTGGAGGTAAAATACAAACATTTGCATTTATGAGGCTTGAGTAGTAACTAGAAAGGGAAGGAAAATAGAATAAGTAAAAAGGATCATCACCCTTTATATCTCCTTTCGCAATCACCGTTTAGCATGAATGCAAAACTATCTTTCTTCCCTATTTTTATAGTATGCTTCACTTTTTAAACGTAATTCTGAAAGGATGATGGGATTTTGGTACTATTGAGGTCAACGGATACAATTGTAATCACCATTCAGGTTCTGAACTTCTATCTAAATGAAATGTTTATCAAGGGAATCATGAATGGGAAAATGCAAGAGAATCTACCATGGCATGAATGGTTTTTATGGAAGTTTTGTTAGAAGTGGGGTGGTAAACGAAACAACTCAAGTCAATTTAAGCTTAAACAAACTTTTTAAATATAAATTATAAAATTAGTTATTTACTATTTTATTTAGAAAATAAAAAAATTGTTAATGCAAGTAATATTTCATGAATATTTATTATTACATTAATAATTAAATCAAAAATATTTTATGTAAATTAATAAATAAATAAATTTATAAAGCAAAAATCATAAACAAAATATTTATAATTAAAAATTTATAAATTTTTATATCTAAAATTAAATTAATTTTACATAAATTAATAAGCTACCTCATGAGTTGTTTAACAAGCTAGTTTATGAACCTAAATGAGTTGAATATTATCTGGTTTGAGCTTGTCTCATTTATTAAAAAGAGACTTACTAAGGTTTTATTAAATCAGTTCCAAATAGCTCATAAGTGACTTAATTCATTTACAACCCTAGTCTGAAGCTTCACGATTGCTGCTTCTTTATTTGTCTGACATTTCATTCTTGCAAACAGTGATCTTTGGACATGACTGAAATTTTGGATCGGAAAGCTTCTTTGTGCTCAGTTTTGACTTCCTTCTTAGATGTAGCAGGACCAGCCTCTAAGCTCTGTATTGCTACTTAGCTTCACTTAATATTAAGATATTATTTGCATAGTAGTTCATGAAAGAATATTGGCAAGAAAAACGTACTTGGTTTTACACTATGCTTGGGAGGAGGGGTTCATAAGGTAAAGGAAGGTTATTAAAGTAAAAGAAAGTAAAGGAACAAGAGTTAAAATAAGAGTTCTTTGGGAGGAATGTAGGGTCAATGAAGGTTAAAAGTAGGTACACTGTAAGTTATTTTATTAGAAACCCTTCAAAACACTCCGATTTGGAGGGTTAAAAATTTGCGGGTTTTGAAAGTTTCATCAACCCTTCTAATTCCTTCTGAACCCTCATCTTCCAACTCTAGCCTTCTTCCAGTTGGAGCATTAATGTCAATGGCCTTTTAAATTTGTTCTAAATATGTTGTTTTGTTGAAAGTAATTATCTCGCTTGCATGTGATGATCTCCATATCATTAATCTCTGACTTTGACACCTTGTTAAATATCTCATTTATAATGAAACATTTAACTGCAGGCTCTACTTTTCGTATTAGCCCTTATGGTCAGGGCAGCAAACAGCCCGGCAGATTATGACAGTGACGATGAGATCATTTCACAAAGACAACAGATCCGGCAGCCATTGGTCAACCGGCCACCAGGTCCAGCAGCAGTTGTACCTACTAGTCCCACCCTTGATCAGCGTCCTAGTAGAAATGATGCTTGGAGCCAACGCATGAGGGAAAAGGTAGTTTTTCTCTTACATAACTTAGAGAATATCTGTTATGCCATAGTGATCGTACATGTTTCATACGTTCTTTTACTGCATGAAAAACAGTACGGGCTTGATACTTCTGAGTTCTCGTACAACCCATCAGAGTCTAACCGGATCCAGCAAGTGGCCACACAGCCTGCAGAAGAAAGGAGCCGATGCACCATAATGTGATGAATGAATTTGTTGGCTTTAGTTTCTCGTGTATTGTCTTTTTACTTTACTGTTTAAATAGACATTGTTCACGAATACAGAAATTTCCATTCTGCCTTTCTGTTGAAGTCTGATATTGTTTGTATAATCCAAGTGATGAACTGTGAAGAATGAGTAGAGTATTCATGAAGTGGATCTCCATTTAACTTGAAGCTAAGGTCTAGTTCAGCTGTATTTGGTCAATTATATGCATGAACCATGGTGGATCATAGCTTATTTCCTATTTGAATTGATGATTTATAGGTAATTATCCCTACATATGATTACCACATCAGTATATATGAATTACATGTTTAAGAATAAGAATGTATTATCTTAATATATTTATAAGTATGATTGTAAGATTTAATTCAACTAACTAGAAAATATTAAAATTTCATAATTCTTTATGGCTTTATTGAAAATCACTTGTACTGAGGTGAAACTTAATTATGCAAAACCAATTAAAATTTAATAAAAATAGTTTTTTTTTTCTATTTGAAAATAATGTGGAATGTAAAGAGAAGAGAAAACATCTCATAAATAATGTAAGAGATCAAATTTAAAATTTCTTATAAATTTTAACATATTACAAAAATTTTATTTGAATATAAATATATTATTCAATAATTTCATTATGTTGTAATTGTGAAAATAATTAAATTATGATAACTAAAAAAATGATAAAATGAAGTATCTACAACTTGTTAACAGTTTATTATTCATTGAAAAACTAAGTAAGGAGTAATTTATTTTTGAATTTTTAACTAATTAAACACAGTGAAAGAAAACATAAATAATTATTATTTTGATGCAAAGTTAAATCTATTTTAATTCTTACCAATTGATTAAATTTCATCAACTAAGCTTGTAAAAGAGTTAGAAAAGTGAATGTGTTCTTATGTATGATAAATTTAAAGTAACAAGTTACCAAATAATTATAATAGAATTTACATAGATGAGTTTGATATAACCAGGTTTATATCATACATGACCTATATATATATTATTAAAATATATTATTGTTAGTTTCAAATCAATATTAATATTAATCAAATTTAAATAATAAAAATAAATCTTACAGTCAAACGAAAATAACAAGCTAATTTTATTGATCTCAAAAGAATAATAAATAAATTAATTTAAAAATCACAAAAAATACCAACCAAAAATAGATAATGAAATCTCAAAATAATAACAACATGATGATATAATCAAGAAGTGAAAAGAGAGTTAAGAGGAAAAATTCAAGAATTTATAATGGTTTGATCAACAAATACATATACTCACTTATTCAAGCAATTTACTTGAACTTTTTACTAATCAATTTAATGATTACAATCTTAATTCCTTAATCTAAGAACCAAAATTTAGTGTTGTCTCAAAGCTCGTATTAAAACCTCTATAATCATGTTTTTTTAAAGACTCACATAACATCTCACTTAATTTTAATTTTTTTCTATCTTTTAAGACATAACCCTAAAGAAAAATAAGAATTGAAAATCCAAATATCCTTCATAAGGGATTTACAATATTAAGAATGCTAGAGTTTCATAACATGCGTTGTACGTTATGATAAATTTTTTGACCCGTCATTTATAATAATTTTATATTTTATGTTTTCAAATTTTTTTGACCCATCATTTGTAAGCATTATGTACTTATTTAAAATGTTGTTTATATAATATTTTTATCCATTTTTTTATAAAAAATGAGAGCAAATATTAATATTAATTATCATAATATTAAATTAAATTAAATTTTATATAATTATCTTGTTAAATTTGAAAAATGTATGCCTTAATATGAATTAATATAATATTAAATCATTATATCATTATTAAAATTAACAAATTGAAAATGTAAACTAATATATAATTTAA